>JAXHQA010000515.1:0-7500 GCA_034093135.1 Erigeron breviscapus
AGTACCGACAAGACTTCACTAAACGTTCTTCCTGGGTTTCTAATTGGCCTGAACATTGTCTCCTGGGGGTCTTCAGCAATGGCCTCAAAGAAGAACTGGAAGCTGATGTAAGAATTCAGAAACTGAGAACGGTATACCACGCAGCGAGTATTGCTCTGGAATTTGAGTAAAAAATTATCCACACGCGTTCCGGGCGAGGGCCAACCTGGACAGCACCTTCAAAATCAATCCAACCCGACCCCAAATCTTCAACTTATACACCAGCCCCATCCACCAACTTCAATTCACTCCTACGAATTTCTGATGCAGAAATACAGTCCCGCTATCTCAGCGGTGAGTGTTACCGGTGTGGGGACAAATACGGACCGGGTCATCGGTGTAAAACAGGCACTCTCAAGGTGTTGGAAGTAGACGAAGACTTCGATGAGAAGCCACTCAATGAAGCCGGTCACACAGAGGGAAATGATAGCAATGTTGCCGAGATCATCAGCTTTCAAGTTTACTACCGAGGTATTAATTTTAGTTGATTAGGGATCCACACATAAATTCATCTCAGATGCATTGGAAAATGAACTGAAACTTAATACCCAAGCAGTTGCACCTTTTGGCGTTCAAATAGGAAATGGGGATATTATCGGGTGTACAACATTTTCAAGGACCTCACACTCCAAATCAATGAGCTCCAAATTGTTCAGGACTTGTATCCTTTTTCAGTCGGTGGTGCAGATTTGGTATTGGGAATTCAGTGGCTGGAAACACTAAATACAGTCAAAGCGAATTGGAAGGAAATGTTTATGATTTTTAATGGAGATGGTAAACATTACAAACTGCAGGGTATCACAACAGGACCCCAAAAGTCGGCTAGTTTTCAACATTTAGCTGTTGAACCAGGCACTAATCCAGAAATCCCACCCCTATTACCACCTGTTATAAAACGCTATAACCACGGTTTTTAAAAGCCTAAAAACCTTCCCCCACACCGTTCACAAAACCACTGCATTCCCCTACTTCCAAACTTGACACCTCCCAACATACGTCCATACCAATACACCCATTCTCAAAAGGCTGAAATAGAAAGACAGGTGGAAGAATTATTAGCGGCGGGCTTTATTCGACCGAGCAATAGTCCATTTTCCAGCCCGATTTTGTTGGTCAAGAAAAAGGATAATACTTGGAGGATTAAAGTATCCAATCCCAGATATTGATGAACTGTTAGATCAGTTGTATGGTGCCAAGGTGTTTTCAAAGTTGGATTTACATTCGGGTTATTGCACGTCCAAGTGTTGCTTTGGACAATCCAAGGTCTCCTTTTCTCGGGCATGTGATGTCATCACTGCACAGGTTGAAGACGAGAAAGTTTCTGCTGTACAATCATGGCCTATTCCTTTTAATGTCAAAGAAGTCAGGGGATTTCTAGGTCTCACAGGTTACCGGCTTTTTGTTTGGTCCGATGAGGCATTGCTCGTGTTCACTACACTGTAAAGGACACTACTTTCTTGCCCTGTTCTCAGTACCAGATTTTTTGAAAACATTTGTTGTTGAATGTGACGCATCATCAGCAGGAGTTGGAGCTATTTTGTATCAAGAGGATCACCCCATAGCCTATTTTAATAAAGGGTTTTCTCCATCTAATTGGATTAAAACGGCTTGCGATTGGAAACTATTAGCATTGGTTCTTCCCGTTCTGCCGTTTAGAAATGGAATTAATGAATTATTATTTACCGGGGGCCCTTTCCTCATTGATACCGATCACTACACGTTGAAATTCTTATTGGAGCAGCGAATTACTACGACAGAACAACAACGGTTATTACACAAACTCATGCCCTATGATTCTTCTATAAGCCATAAAGCTGGGAAAGAAAATAAGGGGGCAGATGCACAATCTAGGAAACCACATTCCAAGTGAACTATTGACTCTGTCGGTTCCTTAATGTGTTGAAATCACCGGCATCGGGGCTTCAACAAGATTCTTATACGGAAAATATTCTTCAGCAGCTCAACTCTGATCCATCATCAGTCCCGGATTTTCCATGCATGACCAGCTTTTATTTTTTAAGGGCAGAATGGATATTCCTGATATACCCAATCTTAAATTTAAATTGAAGAATTACACTCTGCTCTATCGAATGGACATGGAGGATTTTTAAAGTCTTTTAAACGCTTGTCTACTCAATTTTATTGGCCTAAAAGGAAGCAGAAAATCAGGGTATTTTTGCAGCAATGCTTGGTTTGTCAGCAGCAAAAAAAACAAACATTATCCCCGGATTCCATCCATTACCAATAAAAAAAAAAAAAAAAAAAAAAAAAAAAAAAAAAAAAAAAAAAAAAAAAAAAAAAAAAAAAAAAAAAAAAAAAAAAAAAAAAAAAAAAAAAAAAAAAAAAAAAAAAAAAAAAAAAAAAAAAAAAAAAAAAAAAAAAAAAAAAAAAAAAAAAAAAAAAAAAAAAAAAAAAAAAAAAAAAAAAAAAAAAAAAAAAAAAAAAAAAAAAAAAAAAAAAAAAAAAAAAAAAAAAAAAAAAAAAAAAAAAAAAAAAAAAAAAAAAAAAAAAAAAAAAAAAAAAAAAAAAAAAAAAAAAAAAAAAAAAAAAAAAAAAAAAAAAAAAAAAAAAAAAAAAAAAAAAAAAAAAAAAAAAAAAAAAAAAAAAAAAAAAAAAAAAAAAAAAAAAAAAAAAAAAAAAAAAAAAAAAAAAAAAAAAAAAAAAAAAAAAAAAAAAAAAAAAAAAAAAAAAAAAAAAAAAAAAAAAAAAAAAAAAAAAAAAAAAAAAAAAAAAAAAAAAAAAAAAAAAAAAAAAAAAAAAAAAAAAAAAAAAAAAAAAAAAAAAAAAAAAAAAAAAAAAAAAAAAAAAAAAAAAAAAAAAAAAAAAAAAAAAAAAAAAAAAAAAAAAAAAAAAAAAAAAAAAAAAAAAAAAAAAAAAAAAAAAAAAAAAAAAAAAAAAAAAAAAAAAAAAAAAAAAAAAAAAAAAAAAAAAAAAAAAAAAAAAAAAAAAAAAAAAAAAAAAAAAAAAAAAAAAAAAAAAAAAAAAAAAAAAAAAAAAAAAAAAAAAAAAAAAAAAAAAAAAAAAAAAAAAAAAAAAAAAAAAAAAAAAAAAAAAAAAAAAAAAAAAAAAAAAAAAAAAAAAAAAAAAAAAAAAAAAAAAAAAAAAAAAAAAAAAAAAAAAAAAAAAAAAAAAAAAAAAAAAAAAAAAAAAAAAAAAAAAAAAAAAAAAAAAAAAAAAAAAAAAAAAAAAAAAAAAAAAAAAAAAAAAAAAAAAAAAAAAAAAAAAAAAAAAAAAAAAAAAAAAAAAAAAAAAAAAAAAAAAAAAAAAAAAAAAAAAAAAAAAAAAAAAAAAAAAAAAAAAAAAAAAAAAAAAAAAAAAAAAAAAAAAAAAAAAAAAAAAAAAAAAAAAAAAAAAAAAAAAAAAAAAAAAAAAAAAAAAAAAAAAAAAAAAAAAAAAAAAAAA
This sequence comes from Erigeron breviscapus, assembly GCA_034093135.1. NCBI lineage: Eukaryota > Viridiplantae > Streptophyta > Magnoliopsida > Asterales > Asteraceae > Erigeron > Erigeron breviscapus. The sequence goes on from JAXHQA010000515.1 coordinate 3,442, forward strand.
AAAAAAAAAAAAAAAAAAAAAAAAAAAAAAAAAAAAAAAAAAAAAAAAAAAAAAAAAAAAAAAAAAAAAAAAAAAAAAAAAAAAAAAAAAAAAAAAAAAAAAAAAAAAAAAAAAAAAAAAAAAAAAAAAAAAAAAAAAAAAAAAAAAAAAAAAAAAAAAAAAAAAAAAAAAAAAAAAAAAAAAAAAAAAAAAAAAAAAAAAAAAAAAAAAAAAAAAAAAAAAAAAAAAAAAAAAAAAAAAAAAAAAAAAAAAAAAAAAAAAAAAAAAAAAAAAAAAAAAAAAAAAAAAAAAAAAAAAAAAAAAAAAAAAAAAAAAAAAAAAAAAAAAAAAAAAAAAAAAAAAAAAAAAAAAAAAAAAAAAAAAAAAAAAAAAAAAAAAAAAAAAAAAAAAAAAAAAAAAAAAAAAAAAAAAAAAAAAAAAAAAAAAAAAAAAAAAAAAAAAAAAAAAAAAAAAAAAAAAAAAAAAAAAAAAAAAAAAAAAAAAAAAAAAAAAAAAAAAAAAAAAAAAAAAAAAAAAAAAAAAAAAAAAAAAAAAAAAAAAAAAAAAAAAAAAAAAAAAAAAAAAAAAAAAAAAAAAAAAAAAAAAAAAAAAAAAAAAAAAAAAAAAAAAAAAAAAAAAAAAAAAAAAAAAAAAAAAAAAAAAAAAAAAAAAAAAAAAAAAAAAAAAAAAAAAAAAAAAAAAAAAAAAAAAAAAAAAAAAAAAAAAAAAAAAAAAAAAAAAAAAAAAAAAAAAAAAAAAAAAAAAAAAAAAAAAAAAAAAAAAAAAAAAAAAAAAAAAAAAAAAAAAAAAAAAAAAAAAAAAAAAAAAAAAAAAAAAAAAAAAAAAAAAAAAAAAAAAAAAAAAAAAAAAAAAAAAAAAAAAAAAAAAAAAAAAAAAAAAAAAAAAAAAAAAAAAAAAAAAAAAAAAAAAAAAAAAAAAAAAAAAAAAAAAAAAAAAAAAAAAAAAAAAAAAAAAAAAAAAAAAAAAAAAAAAAAAAAAAAAAAAAAAAAAAAAAAAAAAAAAAAAAAAAAAAAAAAAAAAAAAAAAAAAAAAAAAAAAAAAAAAAAAAAAAAAAAAAAAAAAAAAAAAAAAAAAAAAAAAAAAAAAAAAAAAAAAAAAAAAAAAAAAAAAAAAAAAAAAAAAAAAAAAAAAAAAAAAAAAAAAAAAAAAAAAAAAAAAAAAAAAAAAAAAAAAAAAAAAAAAAAAAAAAAAAAAAAAAAAAAAAAAAAAAAAAAAAAAAAAAAAAAAAAAAAAAAAAAAAAAAAAAAAAAAAAAAAAAAAAAAAAAAAAAAAAAAAAAAAAAAAAAAAAAAAAAAAAAAAAAAAAAAAAAAAAAAAAAAAAAAAAAAAAAAAAAAAAAAAAAAAAAAAAAAAAAAAAAAAAAAAAAAAAAAAAAAAAAAAAAAAAAAAAAAAAAAAAAAAAAAAAAAAAAAAAAAAAAAAAAAAAAAAAAAAAAAAAAAAAAAAAAAAAAAAAAAAAAAAAAAAAAAAAAAAAAAAAAAAAAAAAAAAAAAAAAAAAAAAAAAAAAAAAAAAAAAAAAAAAAAAAAAAAAAAAAAAAAAAAAAAAAAAAAAAAAAAAAAAAAAAAAAAAAAAAAAAAAAAAAAAAAAAAAAAAAAAAAAAAAAAAAAAAAAAAAAAAAAAAAAAAAAAAAAAAAAAAAAAAAAAAAAAAAAAAAAAAAAAAAAAAAAAAAAAAAAAAAAAAAAAAAAAAAAAAAAAAAAAAAAAAAAAAAAAAAAAAAAAAAAAAAAAAAAAAAAAAAAAAAAAAAAAAAAAAAAAAAAAAAAAAAAAAAAAAAAAAAAAAAGAGTAAAAGTAGCTCACAAAAAAAAAAAAAAAAAAAAAAAAAAAAAAAAAAAAAAAAAAAAAAAAAAAGATAGAGTTTTTATTTGTGCCCCTAGAGTTCACACATTTACACTTCTGGCCTTAAAATTAAATTGTGGTGGTTAATTTATTTTCACCTATACATTCGTTTCTTTGAGAGAGAAGAAGCCAAGAAGCTTCACTAGAACCATTTTTAACCACCATGTGCAATGAAGTTTGTCCACCAAATTTGAATATATCAAAACTAAGTAACACTCATTTAGCCCGTTTACCTTTATTAACCTTATTTCATTATTGGGTCTGTGTACAGAGAACCAAACTTCTAAAATTAATCACAACCAGATTAAACAAATAATTTAAGTATCCTAGCCATGTTGGTAGTCTATATATATTTATAAATATAAAATGTATTAAAATATTCACCGTTTTTGGTTCGGTTTTGACCGTTGGTGTTTGCAAATGAAATTGAAACCCGAACCGATCTGTTTAGTCTTTAGAAAACCAAAACTAAACAAATCGGTTTGGATTTTAGAAAAGAAATCGGTTTGGTTTTGCTCACCCATAATTAAAAACATTAAAAGCCCATCCATTATATAATAACTGCATATATGCCTGCAAGATGCAACGGTGTAGTAGCGGGGCAGTGGTGTTGATGGCGGTGGCTGCGGTAGCGTTGGTGGTGGTGGTGGCGGCGACAGTGGTGGTGGTGGTGGTGGCGGTGGTGGCAGTGGTGTTGATGGCGGTGGCTGCGGTAGCGTTGGTGGTGGTGGTGGCGGCGACAGTACGGTGTGATTATTAAAGTAAAAGTAATTGACGTAAAAAGGGGGTAAGTGTAGTTATTTAATAGTTAATGATAAATGTTGTAAATTAAGTTCATTAAAGTTATTATAGGTATTTCAAGTAGAGAATAAAGGTATTTTAGGTAAAGATCTTTGAAATTAAAATAGTGAATAAAAAGAGAGATATAATTTGAGGTTTTTAACAATGTAGTTGAATAAACAGAAATAATAAATGCTTTATATGTAGTATATTATACAATTATAAAAATGAAACGTGAGATTTAAATTTAAGACCTATTTTGTGAGAGAGCTTTTTAACAGAGACCTGCTAACATATACTAGACTTCACGATATTTATGAAACAATATGTTTAGTTGAAAATAGCTTAAGGGGCAAGGGTGTAGTCGGCTTATTTTATCGGCAAGTTGGTTTGGCAAGCATTGGCTCTTTGGCTACCTTGTAGCATGTGTATCGGCAAGCATTGGCTCTTTGGCTACCTTGTAGCATGTGTATCGGCAAGCATTGGCAAGTTGGATCGGCTATATAAATCGGCCACATTTGGCCGATCCTTGTGAACGTTGGGAGCGTGTTATGTAACATTTGTAAAATTTGACCCGTTTGACTTTTATTAAACGTGATTTAACGTGATTATTTGATTCATGAACCGTTGACCTAAACGTGTTGAATGACTAATTGTTCTAGTAGTTTAAATAATTAATTCATTTAAATATGAATTAAAGACGTACTTTTATGCTAAACGAGACTATGTGAACGTATTGATCGGGTTAGAACGTGAAACGATTTATATGATAACTAGAAATGTATTCGGGTGATCCATGGGTCGACCCATGACCCAACTCCATCCCAAATCCCACCCTTCCTTTCCCCCATCCACTCATTTCATCTCTTCCATTCTCACTACATTCATTGCAAGACTCTCCTCTCTCTCACTAAATTCTTACTTCATTAAATGTGTTACAATCTAAATTAATACTAGAATAATAATCTTCTTCATCATCTAAGCATCATGTCAAAAATTTGAAGTCAAAGGTGCAAGAAATCTCCTTAAATAGCTCAAATTCGGGTTTAAAGCCTTGGTGGAAGATTTTGGTAAGCAAATTTGTCTTTATATCATCATTTTATGTTTGTAAGTTTGTTTTAATCATATACAAATACTCTTGAGTCACTTTCTAAGTCAAAATCGGATTAGAGGTCAAATTAGGGTTTTAAAAGATTAAATGGGTCAAAAATCCGGGTTTTTCAAATGTGGGTTGTTACGGGTCGAATCTTGAAGTGGGTTAAGTGTGAAATCATGCTATAATACTGAATTAAACAACTCCAGGTCGAATTTCGGGCATAAAACACATCTAAATCAAAATTAGGGTTTTATGTTAATAAAATTAGGTCAAAACTAATTTTTATGTAAAATTATGAATTTTGGATCGTTTCTGAAAGGGATTTGGGGTTTGCTTGTAATCACC
>JAXHQA010000516.1:0-11124 GCA_034093135.1 Erigeron breviscapus
CGTAATGGACATGGGAAATGTTTCAAGCTTAACGGCATCCATTTGGTTTTACCCATATTGGTATAACCGTGCCAACTTTTCAAACCTTTCCAAGTGTTGGTATGGATCCCATTTTCTTTTGCCATCAAACTGTTGCTCCTCAATACTTTTAAGATGATTACCTTTCAGATTGAAATCATGAGCAATGGCCGGAGGTCTTATAGGACTACCACGGTTGGCAAGAATAGTACGGACCCTCTCACCATAACGTATATCATTCGGATCCCTTTCTTCGTCTCCCATTTCCTCTTCTAACTTAACTTCTAAATTGAAAAACTCGTCCAAATAGAACCCTTCTTCGTCCGAATCAGGAGTGGGTCTAGCAATAGGTGAGAATGGTGTAGGTGTTGTGAAGTTAAACCTACGTCTTGTTGGTGTTCTCAAAGGACTATTTAGAGGTAAACCCGAAGACCGCAAGTTCATCAACTAAGAAGTAGACCTGCAAAACACAACTAACCAAACACGTCAACTTCACCTGTGATAAGACAAGAAAAGAAAAGCTAAACTATTAAAGCAAATAACTTCCTCACGCGTGAGGAAGGATCAAACCACTAAATTAACAACTAAAACGGCACACAATCCCCGGCAGCGGCGCCAAAAACTTGATGTGTGAAATCGAGTTTAAAAATTTAAAACAAGAAATACCTCGAAACTCACTACTACACGCTATCGGGCAGTGGACCCGATCGTATGCAATATAGTTACAAAGTAAGTCCAGGTTCGTTCACGGGGATTGGTTTGAATCAATTGTCTAATAAAGTAGTTTGGAAAACAGGGTGGAACACTTTGAATCTCACTTTGACAATTAAATTAAAGTAAATTTAAAAGACAAAACACTTAAAAGTAAAGAAAAGCTTCAAACAATAATAGTAAAGATCATCCACCTTGAATTCGCTAGACTTCAAACATGATTGCATTCAATTAAGACCAAATTCATTTAGAGTTGACAAGATAATCGTGAAAGGATAGAATGCTCGCGTGGTACCACCAACCGCTCACAAATCACCCAAACACCTAAGTTGCTAGTTTAATTACCCAAGCCGGTAGCACCAATGCCTAGACAACCTTACCAACAATTAATTTACTTGATTATCCAATTAACAATTGTGCCTATGTGAATTAAAACGTGGTACCACCAACCGTTTCTAAACACGTTGACAAAATGATTCCTATTATTAAAATGACATTCACTATCATACCATGAACTAGTGATAATTGCTCATAGACAAGCAACCGTTTGAAAATCACATATGTATCCAACTAGTACCACTAACGAAGAATACACATGCCACCAATATCATAATAATATATATAAAGGAATTAAATCATCAAGATCTCGATACAACGATAATTGAAATCAACTCTTTGAATTAAAACATATAGCAATCACATCATTCGTCTAGTTTCATCAAGGTGGATGATTAAAAGATTAGCCACTCATGATTAAATTGAAATAACAATCAAAATAAAGGAAGAACATGATGTACCAATCGTTTGAGAAATAGAAATTGCAAGACAATAAAATAGATACGATCTAAGTGGGTGCACGTGAATCTTCAATGAATCGGAAGATGATGAAATCTTGATTTGATCCTTGAAGGTGTTCCCTGAAGTGCAGCTCTTAGAAAGAAAACTTGATACTTTGGGAATTAGGTTTTGTTTTCTATTTATACCCCCCCAAATCTGATGCAAAAGCTGCCCAAAACCTATCAGCCCGTCACCCCACTGCGGCGCAGTGGGTGAGTGATGCCCCCACTGCGGCGCAGTGGGCCTTGGTCACCCCACTGCGGCGCAGTGGGCCTTGGTCACCCCACTGCGGCGCAGTGGGCCTTGGTCACCCCACTGCGGCGCAGTGGGCACATGCACTCCCCACTGCGGCGCAGTCATATTCCACTGGACAGGTCGTTCACTTTCAACATAACTGACTGTGGCGCAGTGGGCCTTGGTCACCCCCACTGCGGCGCAGTCCAAAAGCTCTGGTCCGGCCAACACTTCTTCAACTTGAAAACTTGCCAAAATATTCTATCTCCTCCAATTAAACAACTCTCGATCTTACGAATCAACTTCTTGGCCAAAAATCAACCGAAAATTCAACAAATGAGCGCGTAACCTGCTAAGAGCCTGAAAACACTAACAAACACCATAAACGTGCCAAATGCATACAAAATCAACATAAAACACTTAATAAAAAGGCCAATAATGATGTGGGCGATAGGTCTAAATTAATTCTTAACGAAGAACAGAAAATGGGAGGTGGACCAATTAAAAGACTATTCTTACAAACATCTAACATGGTAATTTGTATATTTAACTTTATATTGAGTTACGTGTTTAAAGATTTAAAACTAATAACCTGATTTCTTAAAGCAGTCAAAAGTCATGTGGGACGGCTCCTTGACATACGATGAAGCATATAATATTTTTGATGAAAACATGAAGTTTGCATTGAGAGGGGATGATGAACTTCTATCAATGAAAGATGTCGAAACTGTAAGTTTATTTTGTATTTTTAAATATAATGTTTGTTGTCACTTTGTTAGTGATATATTTTGTATCTTTCGAATGTCATTAAAGTCATGACTGTTTAAAAATTATATGCAGGTTTTTTTTCCCAATCTTAGCACATGAACACTATTATCTTGTGGTGTTCAACCTTAAAAAGACAGAATTCATGATAATAGACAATAGTGCGGCCACAGATCAGTATAAAGGGAAGTACAGTACAGTTTGTGAAATGCTTGTAAGTTCATGTTATCATTCTACAGATTTCGGTTTATTTTAGTTAGATTCATATATGTGAAATCTGCAAGACATATGTGACATTTCATGCATTAAATTGATACCTTTGACTTAGTTAACTACAACCAAGTTCTTGAGTATGATCTTTAGTCATTAACGTTCTGTATGACAATATCTATGTTATATTTAGTTTGGTATCTGAAGGTCTAATCGAACAGAATATTTTCCTAGTTATAATTTTTGATTTTGGTTTGTTATTCTTGGTATGATGACATCAATATTTACCTTGTTGATGCTTCAACTAGATGAAGTAAAAATAATGCATTGCTAGTCAAAATATGTACTCTTTGTACCATTTCCTTAAATAAAAAAATATTGTATTCATTGTGCTTAAGTCTAACAAATTTACCTGTGCTTAAGGATAACAAAATAACATAGGTATGAAGGTATGGATTTAATGACAGTAGGGATGGAGGTAGGGATTTAGTGACATCTGAAACTGACTTTAGTATGACATTGGTATCATATAAAATATAGAGACTTTGGTATAACAATTGCAATTCTGAATTCTTACTTAGAATTTGTTATGTGTTTGCAGCGACGTTTGTTTTGTCGTTATCTGAGGACTTGTAAACATGAAAAATCAAAAAATATCAGAACTGTGAACCACACATTGGTGAAGATGAAATGGAGGACATTAAAAAACCATAATGACTGTGGGATCTTTCTGATGTGTCATATGAACACATACATGGGCCAATCAGTGTCAAATTGGGATCCAGGTTTTGCCAGTGAGGAAGCAACAGGAGCATTAACTCAAAAGGTTCAATTAAAAAGACTAAGATCAAAGTATTGTGCAAAAATTTTACTTCATGAAAGCAACCTCCACAAAAACATGATGAGTGAGTATGGGAAATCGTTTGCAACTAAATATGACGTTCAACAAGGAAAGAAAGCTATTACAGAAGCTGTGAATCGTAAGTTAAATTTGATTCGAGTACAGAATGCAGAGAAGGAGCAGGTTGTCAGATGATGGATTTTGTGATATTAATAGGTTATCTATTATGAAATATGGTTGTAGACTTATTCTGTATTAGTGCAAAGATGGTTGTAGACTTATTTTGGAAAATGCTTTTAGACTTATTATGTATGACCAATTGGATGACAATCCGTTGGATGACCAGTTCAATGACCAGTTCGAAGACCAATTTAGACAATTTGTAATTCTGATAACTTCTTTAGACAAGTACTTGACTTTTGAATTTAGATGTTAACGATGCTCGTAATTGTTTTTTTTTACAGTAGATTTAGTCTTATATTAAAAAGTCAAAACAGTTCAATGGATGCCTGAAACTCTTCTTAAAGTTCATATGTAAGTTGACTTACACATATGTAAGCTGTATAATTTCATGTGTAATTTCACTTACACATGTGTAAATTACATAACTTAACAAGTATAAACAACAATAAAACGGATACAGTAGTATGAATTTTTACATAAAGTCATAATTCTTGGATTCCTACGTGTATATATTGTATTTTTTTAATAGGATAAAACCTTTTCAAAGATAATATAAAATATATAATAAGTATTTATCTCAAAATGAATGTGAAACCGTTTCAAGATGAAAAATAGGTTAAAGCAGTTTCAAAAATAAGATAAATTTAATAATAAATAATTATCTAAAAACATTAAAAGCGTTTCAAATGGTAAAAGTCAAAACGCTTCAAAACCCTTTAAAATAGGAAAAGTCACAATATATGATAAAAAAAGTCATGACGGTTTCCATGCATTCAAAAACGGCACATGGGTCAATTATATATAGATCATAAAAACCTAAATTTTGCAAAACAAATCCACTTTAAAACCGTATAGAAAAAAAAGACATACGATATCACACTCTCCAAAACCGCATATGGATTATTCAAACTCTTCTTCCACGACTCTTCCAAACCCACCATCTCCAAAGATTGTGGTGGATAATACGAACATCTATGTTAAGGCTGATGATGTTTATAACCGGATGTATGCTTTGGAAACAAATGCAATTAACAATGCAAAAGATTCTTGTAATATGCATTTGCAACAGATGGTGGAAATTCGAAACGAAGTTGTCTCGCTTGAAAATGCTTATCACGAAATAATGAAAAGGTTTTTTTTCATTTTTTTTCTCTATTTACAAGTTAATCTTTTACATAATTTAATTTGTTAATTTGTTAACATTACTTTTAGTTTGATGGTCCCTATGGATGACTCGCTTGTTGAAAAGAAGGAACACTTGATTCTGAATTTCAATAACAAGATGAATGAAAAGAAACTTGAGTTCATGGAAAAGCAGTACAAGTTCATGTATGAGAATGCTGTGATTGAAAAGAAGAAAATTTTGGCTCAGTTCCTGAAGAACAATGCAAATAATATGTAATTTGATTATGATAATTGTGACAATGTAAATAATATGTTATTTGATTATGATAATTCTATTAGTGTAACAATAAATGGTTGTAATTGAAAAATGGTTGTATTCTATTATGAAAGATTGTTCTAGTATAAAATAATGTTGTTTTATTACTTTTGATCATCGAATAGTTGCTTTGATTATATGTCTTACACATCTGTAAATCTACTTTTTATAAAGTAGATTTAGTCTTGTAAGAGAATTGTGCTTTGAATATAACACTATTAATGTAACACCCCGCCTTACCACAACACAATATTGTCCGCTTTGCCCGCAGGCTCAATTTGACACCCCGCCTTACCACAACACAATATTGTCCGCTTTGCCCGCAGGCTCACGGATTTGTTTCTGGTTGCTCGGGCAAACTTCCCAGAAGGGTCACCCATTTGGCATTGCTGCCGCCCGAGCACGCTTAACTGTGGAGTTCTCCTCTCATCCACAGCCAATACGCCTATAACGCGTTGTGTTATGTAAGGCCATTGATATTACTTACAATTAATATGTATGGTGTTTTTTTTTAATTTATCTAAAAAGAAATTTGCAACAGTTATAAATAGTAAAAGTCAGAACAGTTCAATGGATTCCTCAAACTCTTCTTTAAGTTCATGTTAAAGTTGACTTACGCATATGTAAGCTATATAAACTCATGTGTAAGTTGACTTACACATGCGTAAGTTATAAACTCATGTTAAGTTGACTTACGCATATGTAAGCTATATAAACTCATGTGTAAGTTGACTTACGCATATGTAAGCTTATAAACTCATGTTAAGTTGACTTACGCATATGTAAGTTATAAACTCATGTGTAAGTTGACTTACGCATATGTAAGCTATATAAACTCATGTTAAGTTGACTTACGCATATGTAAGCTTATAAACTCATGTTAAGTTGACTTACGCATATGTAAGCTATATAAACTCATGTTAAGTTGACTTACGCATATGTAAGCTATATAAACTCATGTGTAAGTTGACTTACGCATATGTAAGCTATATAAACTCATGTTAAGTTGACTTACGCATATGTAAGCTATTTAAGTTCATGTTAAAGTTGACTTACGCATATGTAAGCTATATAAACTCATGTGTAAGTTGACTTACACATGAGTAAGTTACATAAATTAACAAGTATGAACAACAATAAAACGGATACAAACTTGGGAATTAATAACTTAAATTTAATATATAACTTTTAAGGTACACAATCTCAGTCAAGCATGCCATTGAACAAGGGAAAAACCAATAATAACAAAATAAAATAAAACTTTACATAAAACTCTTCTCTAAGCGTTCCCATCAAACGAGGGAAACACCATCTCAGCTAAGCGTGCTTTCTCCACAACGTTGATCAAAGATGGATGAACAGAGACCAACGCAACTTTGTATTCATACACCAAAGTTCGTGTGAAGAAAGAGGATTCAACCGAAGAAGAGTAAAAGTGATAAGTCAAATGAATAGCTCCATAGATTTTGATGATAAAATCACACGTTGATTTTAGTGACAATATCACACGATTTTTGGAGCGTATTCAAAATGCGACTTACCTGTTACAATAAAAAAATGTATCAATGTACTAAAAAAACGTATTATCAACTAAAAAATGCCCACGTACTAAAGCAGAACATATACAACTAAAAAAATATTAAAACTATGTCGAATTAAAAGTATTAAAACATGGATTAGATAGCTTACCTAATATTAAACGATGAAATCATGGTCGGAAATTGAATTGAAACATTGAAGAATATGAAAATCCGATTCCATCAAGCAGAAATTAACTCAAATAATATAAAAGAAGCTGATTCTAAAATGAAATAAGGAAGAATTGTTTGTCGGCTTATTTCTTGAAGAAAACAAATTGAACAAACAAAGATAATGGTAGTTGTAACACTTATATGGCTAATTGAATAAAAGTGGGTTTTTATTGTGCCACTGCCACTGACCCTTTTTATATAGACAAAAAGTTGGATAAAGAATAAATATTTTTGTAGATTTCCTTATCCTATATCTTATCTTGTTATCCTCTTATCCAAAGATGCTTGGAATTTGTGCTTTTTTTATATATATAATAAAAAAGACTAATGTTATAATATAAAAAATACTTAACTAGTTATAAACATATTTTTTGATATTAATATGTTAGCTATTATGAAATCTGGTTGTAGACTTATTAAGGAGAATGCTTGTAGTATATTATGAAATAACTAATTATCAAAATAAATTTTTTTTACATGATTAGATAGTAGACATATCATACAATACATACTAAAATTTACATGATTACAGACTAGTTACAAACTATTTCATTGTGACCAAACCATACTACATAATACAAACTATCATACATAATTAATGAAGTAAAAGTGTTCAAAAGATGTTAATTGCAGTGATATCATACAAACCAGTTTATTGCAGTGATATCATACATTCAAAAGATGTTGATCCAGGTTTTGTGACTGCTTTCACCATAACTTGATTTCATCGAGACATAACATCCACCTCACGCTTTACAGATTCAAGTCTTGATTTAATGGTTTCCAAAGAACAAGATTTAGCTAACTGTTTTGCTTCTTCAGAAAACATTTTATATGTCTCTAAATCCCTCTCAACCTTCATTTTTAATGTATTGATTTGAGATAGAAGCATTGTTCTCAGATACCTCAACCTTAAACATCTAATTTGTCTTTCTTGACATTTACCTTCTTTGCTGAAACCAGTCACAAAACCTGCCATACCATTACCCATATATGTTTCCATGTGCCTCATCAAAAAAGTTCCAGAATCTAAAACATTTGCTTTTGTTCCCCAAGGCACTTCAAGTCTTTCAGTAATTTCCAGAGAAATTTTAATCGGCTTTGCATAATTCTTGTGATTCAAAAATTCAATGACAAAATCATTCTATGAAAAAAAAAGTAAAAATGAAGTTACTATAAGATGAATAGGTAAAATTAGATTAACAGAAAAAGATAAATACATTAGAAATTCTTACCAACCACAAAATAAGCTTATTATATCTCTCAAGAGATTGATTGATTGCATCCGAGTTGTCAATTATGTAGCATTTGTTTGTCATCAGATTGTAACAAATCAGGAAGTAAAAGTTTTTCACAAACACAGGAAAAAACATCTGCAATTAAAAAAAAAAACCAGTTAGATGTACGTATGGTCTATTTGCAAGAGTGATTTTTTTAAACCCTCAGCTAGATGAACAGATGAGTTATTACTTTTCTGTATGTCATCAACTTAGTACAGATGGTCTATCGGGACTGGTTATCTTTGACTTACCCAGTCCTACATTTTGAACCTCATGGCGAGGGAACCCAAAGTATATCAGCTGAATCCAAAGTTGGCCATTTAGTAAATAACATCATTTTAAGTATTTAAGCTAGGTACTCATCAATATATATATCCATTGATGCTTTAAAAAAATATGTCCCCAATAATACACTCATTTGTATGACTCGTTGATGTTCCGTGAGTACCCACTGGACCCGATTTAAACTTCAAGAGTGTCAAGCATAACAGATGGTGTAACACCCCAACATGGCGGAATCATGGGGTATCACTTAGAAAAGCACAGCACGACATGGAAATTATGTAGAGTCAAACTATATGAAAACATAGGATTGAAACAATCCTTAAACTTGTACAAACATATACAATCATCAACATTCATCGAAATACATGTTCAATCAATAATAAAAGGCAATTCAATCGATAGTAGTTGATCCTAAAAGTAACCCATAAAAGGGAAGTAAGGATCATGGATCCAGAAAGTCCAAAGCTAGTCCAATCCTAACAAGCAAGCATGCAATTATCCATTTTGTCTCTGATTAACTTGATTACCTGAAAAGTGTACTAAAATGCGTCAACATAAAGTTGGTGAGTTCGTAGGGACAAGTAACAGGAAACAAGTAGTATGTCGGGATGACAACCGTTAACAATAAGTGAGGATTAGGAGAAACTAATCACATCCAAGGAAAACCTATAAGGTTTCACATTATCACAATTCAATACAAGTCAACGTTCAATAATAACGATTCCATATAATGTTCAACAACGTTCCATAACAATCAATAACGATCAACCACGATGCGGCTTACATAGTTAATAATTAACAATGCCCTAACGGTGCGACTTATATAATGAATAATGCGCTAACGGTGCGACTTATATAATGAATAATGCGCTAACGGTGCGACTTATATAATGAATAATGCGCTAACGGTGCGACTTACATCGTAAACAATGCGCTAACGGTGCGACTTATATAATGAATAATGCGCTAACGGTGCGACTTATATAATGAATAATGCGCTAACGGTGCGACTTATATAATGAATAATGCGCTAACGGTGCGACTTACATCGTAAACAATGCGCTAACGGTGCGACTTACATCGTAAACAATGCGCTAACATGTCCATATCAACAATTCAATCATACAATCAATCAAATCAACAATCAACAGTTAAACAAACATGTACCTTTTCAGCCCGAATCTCAATTGAGTAGGGAGGGTTTACGAAACTCACCTGGAAGTAAAGCAATTCAAGTACTAGTACAAGTACTTTACTATGCTCAAAATGTACTCCCGGTTACCTAGAACAAGTATAAGATCAACTTATAAGCTACCACAAAGCCTAAGTGCAAAATAGGTAAATTTCAGCATGTTCCCAACTTTGCGCCATCTACTAGACAACGACTTTGGGAAGTCAAGAAGACTAGATACAATAAAACTTAGTTCTAGACATTTGTTGGGCACTCAATGGCCTTTTCAAAAATGTAAGGTTTGGTTCTTGAAGAGCTTTAATGAAAGAGTTATGATTTTTACAAAAACAAACCTGTAGCCTCGTCAGAAATCAGACCAGTTCTGAAAATCGTCATTTTTGGCACTCTTCTGAGCAAAACCAGAAGAAATTCGTTCTTATCAAATTTTACTGACACTTGGACCTTTCCAAAAATATAAGATACGTCTCCTAATTCGTTCAGATGAATCTTCTATGATGTTTGCAAGATGACTGAAAATTTCAGTCCTATAGAGTCCTTAAATTCATCTTGAAACTTCAAGTGATGAACCCAAGACTTTATGAACTTGATTGTTTTGTGTTATGAATGTGAGAGAGAGAGAAAAGAGCAGAGATGGATGATAGAATGATCATCAAATGCTTGCTTATATAGCCCAAGAGTTGCAACTAAGTGCCAAGAACACACACCTTGGCCATGAGGTGTTCATCATGTGTTTACAACTCATCCTTGAGTGTAATGGCTGAAACTTTGGCCTTAAAACAAACTAGAATTCAGTAGGAACATGTTCATTGCATGATTACAAGCTATAATCCAAGTCTTGGTTAGTTTGTGTGGGGTTTATGTCAAGAACACAAACTTGACTTGACTAATTGACTTTGGTTGACTCTAAACTTTGATTCTTGATTTATTATTTGTGTAATTAAGTGTAGTAACTAGTTTATATAAGTATAATTACTTTTATCTATGTGGTTATAAATCAATTACATGTATTTATATATTTATTAGTTAACTAATTTAAGTACACAAACAAAATATTCACAAGCGTACAACTTTTATTATTATAAATCCATAATATGGATAAATCATTTCATATAATATAAAGGTTGTGTCTGTTTTTGTCCTATTAATGGAATTATCATCTAGCCACCGACACTGTTCCACCGACACTGTTGGAACCGTTCATTATACTTAAGGCTTCTCATATACGTTTCTTCATGTTAGCATAGTTACTCAATTATCGTCTTATAATATATTTTCCTTATCACATATGGGCCAACATCATGGTCTTGCAACATGGGCTTAATTCTAGAAATTCAAATATGACATTTTAATTGGCCCAATTTACAGATAAATGTACA
>JAXHQA010000517.1:0-11395 GCA_034093135.1 Erigeron breviscapus
GGGAAGGGGGGGGGGGAACTTTGGTGCTTGAAGCGGGATAGAAGCTTAAAAACGAAGAAACAATATTAGTTACCCCTATAGTTGGATATATTTAATGAGACGTTTACTTATGTTCCTTTAATGACGAATGTAATTTATGGATTTCCTTTTACTATGGTTATGATATGCAATAAGTAACACCATGTTTATTTAAAAATGGGGGGAAACCAATTTCCGGTAGGGAAATTGCAAAAAACGTTTTGTAAATGCTTTTCCGCATTTTTTCTAGCGCCATTAGGCGCAAAATTTTTGAAAAAGTTCCCATATTTTTCAAAAAAAAAAGGGGACGGGTGGTTACATGTTAGTTACCTACGAGTATCTTTGCTTAGTAATTTTTTATTATTTTTTCATTATGGTCGTTCTTAAAAAATATATTTTTAACATATGTTATATCGTTATTTTAAAGGGGGTTCCATCTAATTAAAAAAAACATGTTAGAAAATTTACACACCATGTAAGAACAACCCCAAAAATTTCCATTAAAAACATCCACATCATTTCAAATCTGTTGTTAAAAGGGGGTTTCAATTAGGGGGGGGACAATTTGGATTTTAGAAAAATGTATTATTTTTTATTTTCCAATCAAAAAACACTCAGTTATTACAATTTCAAAAATTTCCAATTTTCTTATTGGAAAAACGGCTTCTTAAAAAAATTTCAATTAAAAAAAACCATTCTTACATCTCATCTCAAAGTTTAAACCACATTCCAAAAAAATTACTATTTTTTTTTTTTTTAGTTCAAAACCAAAATGGTCATTCAGGCTTAGATTTAAATTAAGGATGCAACAAATATCAAACCAAAAAACTTTCACAGTTGCATAAAACAAAAAAAAAAAACTATTTTCTAAGGAAAAATTATAGGATGCCAAACCAAAAATACCTAAATGTATTGGTTGAACAAAAAAAAAAAAAACAATTTCTTAAAAAAAAATGGAATTTGCACATTAAAACCTTATATTGGATGCAAAAAATTTTTATTAGTCAGCCTGAAAAAAAAAGGGATGGAATTTTTTTTTATATGAATAAGCCTTAGAGCATCTCCAATGGTGATATTTGAAAAGCTTGTTTGTAATAAAAGGTGTAAGAATGTGTAAGAGATTTTTTTAAAAAAGCTTTACCTCCAATGACAAAAAACTTTTGAAAGACTGAAATAAATAAAATAGTACAAAAATAGGATTAGGTGGGAAGCTATTAGGTTTGGTATTTATATCAAGGGCTTTTCATCAAAAATCTATCAATATTAAAACATTTTTTTTTTTTTTTTTTTTTTTCCATAGTGTTATTAATTCTTAAAGCTTTTTAAAAAAATTTTTTTTGTTATGCATTGGGCGTTTAAAAAAACTTTTTTTTACAAAAAAAACAAAGGGCCTCTTTTTACAACATTTCTGACAAAAAAAAAAAAAAGGGGTCTTTTTAAAAAAAAAACTCATTCAATGGAAAGATGCTTCTTGTTATGGGGATTTTGCAACAACTCTTTTTCAATTTTAATTTTTTTTTTTTTTTTTTTTTTTTGATGGTAACAAAAACTTTTTCATAATTATGGATGCATAAACTTTGGAGAATATTAAGGAATAAAAAAAAAAAAAAAAAAAAAAAAAAAAAACTTACTCGGGAGGTTGGATAATTATTACTTTTGCTTTTTTTTATTTTTTTCATCCGCACGGGGGAAAGGGTATGATATTTAAATTGCTTTTTTTGTAAATCTTTTTTCTTAAATTTACCCTTTTTTTTTGTCTTTTTTATATACATCTTAAAATGGGGGGACCCCATTATTTTACCATTCAATTGAATGAAATTATTTTCTAACAAAAAAAAAAAAAAAGACCTAATCATTTTTTCCTTTAAGCCTTTGTTTGATTTTAATTTCTCATTCTACAAAACATGACGGGAAAAAAAAAAAAAATTGGGTTCTTATTTGTTTCTTCTTTTAAAACTTTAAAATCTTTACCGGGGAAAGCTACCCCGTTATTTTATAATAATATTATATTATGGTTTCACAAACAAAGTTTTTAAAAAATGTTTCCAAAAAACCCAAGACAGGCAGTTTTTTAATATGGAATAAATTAACTAGAAAAGGAAAAACAAAATGGGAGGAGAGTAAGATTAAAAAGGCCAAAAAAGAATTAAATGGGCTGGTTTTTGTTTTTTCCCTTTAACAATTTGATCATTAAAGGATAATGGGACAGGAAAAAAAAAAAAAACCAATTCAAAAATAGATGGATGGACGGAATGGGGCCAAATATTTTTGCTTCTTTGTTGTGTTTTTTCATATTTAATTTTTTGGGGCCCTCTTTATTCAAAAGGGCCCAAAAAAAAAAAATTCGATTATATTGGATTGTTCGTTCCCATATTCCCTAAAATACAAAAAAAAACCAATATCATTTTACAGGGTTGATTTTAAAAATTATTTCCCTTGAAAAAAATAAAAAAGTTTAATAAAAACAAACAAAACACAAAAAGGGTTTGTTGTTTATCTTTTTTGACCTGATAAAGGGTTCTAAAAAAAACAGGCGTGTTTTTTTTTTATTTTTAACGGGGAAAAAAACTAATTATCACCAATAAGGTTTAATTTTTTTCAGTTGGGCGGGGATTTTCTAGGAATGGGGGAAAAAATTCACGGTTGGTTTGTTTAAATTTAGTTTACTTTGGGGCAAAAAAAAAAAAAATTTTTTTTTTTTTTTTTTTTTTTCCCCGTATTCAATAACGGGTCGGATCTTCACAAAACATCATATATATCAAAATGAAATTCTTTCCAGAGTTCTTTCACAAAGTATCTATTAACATTTAACGTGAAATTTTTCTTAAATAAGATTTTTTCCCCATAGTTTTTTTTTTTTCTTTTTTTTTTTTGAACAATAAAGAATTTTCCCAAATAGTTTTCCCTACCTTGTCATAATCGTGTAACTCCAACTGCAGGAGTTCCCCCCGACCACTATTCCCTTATAAATACGAAAAAGGGCTAGTTTTTTTTTAATTATTGGTTTTACCATTTGGTTACTATAAGAATGATTTCCCTTTGGTAACAAATGCCTTGTTTTTTGGTTTTTTTTTTTTCTCCCCTCCTTTTAACAATAAGCACCTTCCTTAAAATCTTTGTAAATTAAAGTTGTTTGGTTATTATATTATACGATTGGAACTAAAACTTTCGAAAAATCTTTTTTGGGGGGGAATAGTTTTAAGTGTGTTATGTTTTTTTTAAATAATTTTAAAAATAGATTTTTTTAAATTTTCGAATGAAAAAAGGAGTTGACTAAAAAATCTCCCCCGAAAGTTTTGGAAGTGTTAATGCTACTAAACGAAACCCCCATTTAAGAAATTAAGGAAGAGCCCTTAAATGTTTGTTTTTTTTTGAAATTGTTTTTTTTTTTTTTAATTTTTTTAAAATAATACTAACTGATAATAAGGAATAGAAAAAATATGTATATCCTTAATTAAAATAATTTGTTATTTTAACTTCAAATGATTTTCAAAAGACTTAAACTTTTTATAAATTTACCCCCCCTTAGGTCCCCCCGCACCTTTGAAATAACATGGTGTTCCCGGTAATAATTTTTTTCAGAATACGCTTTTTGTTTTTTAATAAAAATTTTTCCGATCTTAACTTTGGTCCCCGTTGACCGAGTTGAGTTTGTATTTTCACATGGACCAGCCCCTTTGGGTATTTTTTTTTGTTATAACGCGTTTTTTTATAATGTTTTTTAAAGCCATCAACCGCTTCACTTCGAACGGGCCGAAGCCATAAGCCATTTTACCTGAAAAAGTCAAAAGGAAAAAACCCCCGAAACTCGCCTCCGTTCTGTAAGACATGAAATTATGGGAATTAAATTGGTAAAACCATCCCCCCTGTTTAACGTCTGTACAAATAACTAATCAAAAAGGCCAAATTAAAATATTCATGAAAACAACAAAAAAGGGCAAAATTTTAAAAAAAATGTAACTATAAATTTTTTTTTTTTTAAAATCCATGATAGAAACCTTTTAATTTTTCGAGGGGGGTTTCAATTGGCCGTTCTTTCCCCCCCCTGTTCGTCAACCAACTTCCTGAACCAATCCCGATGCAACCTTAAGATTTTTTGAAACCTGAATATTTTTCGAGTCCACGCCATTCTTGTGTAAGGAGTGAGTTTAATTTTTATTATAAAAGTTTTTACTAAAAAGTGCAATTTTTGATTAATACAATACTTTTTTTCCCAATAAGTAATACTTTTTAAAAACATGGTGAAAACTGCTTAAATGCAAATAACTAATTTTTTTCCTAATCATAATCATTTTAAAACCTCTTAAAAACTCGCTATCCATATATTAATATAATAATAATGTAATTTAGTTTATATATTATGGTTCCTTTGTTCATATTAATTTCCTTCCCAGTGATTTAAAATCACTTGGAATATTTGAAATAAAAAACAAATTCCAAACTTTTTTTTTTTTTGGACGCTTCTTTTTTTTTTTTTTTCTTTTTTTCTCCCTCCCTCAATATTCTCCAAATACACAAAATACAAGTTGAAATTGAAAGATATAAATCCATCAAGACCACAAGTTTTTTTTAATGCAAATTTGCAAACTTTTCACAAAATTTAGTAAAAACCCCAATGGTCTCAAGTTCCCATCCCATTTATTTTATTCTGGGCAACACAAGAGTGATCCTTAAGCAACCACATGATAACATTAACAAGGATTTTTTCGAATTAGCTTTTTTTGTGAAAGTGGTTGCGAACTCTTTTTAAGTACGTCCCCCCCCCCCCGAAGAATCTTTAACTTCAAATCCCCAAACTTTTTTTTGCCGAGTCTTTTCTAACCACGGCAAATCGATTTCCCCAAAAATGGGACCGCCAAGTTGTAAAAAAACTACCTGCGTTGTACCTAGCTAAAGCAGCAAAACTTTTTTTTCCCATTTCGAACCAAACACCAGGTCATCAATAAATTTGGGGCCTAGTTTTGTAAAACAGAACAAAACTCAAATGTCCCATAATCAAGTAGCTCATCTATCATTTGTTGTATATGTTCATCTTCAGGAGACTTATAATGTTGCACATTCTCTATCTTACCCTCCCAATTCACCATATTCGCAAAACTACCCTTATGCTCCATGAACTCCCCTGATTCAGAAGAACTAGAAGAAGATTGTTGTTGTGTTTTTCTTCTTTTTTTTTTGGTTTTTTGTTTTTCTTCTTTGTTACCACCACCCCCTCTGGGTTTTTTTTTTCTTTTTTTCTATTTTGGTAATTTCCAAGAAAAATTGGTTTTCAAGTGGGCCCAATTTATGTAAATTTTAAGCTTCTCCAAAGTTTTGTTTGACAAGGAGCTTTTTAAAAAAGAACAAGACCCGGTGGATTTTAGTTTTTTTCATCAATAAGGGAGGTTTTTGTTCGTGGCTTTCCTTCGGAACCAACAACTTCAACCCCTAGCCCCCCCCTTCCGTCCAATAGCCCCCCGCGTGCCCTGCCAAAACAAAAATCTTTCCCCTTGCCCTTGTTCCCCCCCTCTCAAATGTGCCTAACCAAATTCTAGTTTTCCTGTTCGGACAAATACAAACATTAATACGGAGTAAACCAAAATTTATTTTTTTTAACGCAAATGCAGATGACCCACAAAACTTGATGCCGGAATTATCTCCGACACCAAGTTTTATGGGTTGAGTTCTTTGAAGCATTTTAACAAGAGATTTAATTTAATTAGTTAAACCTAGAACTTTATTCTTAAAATGAAAATTTTCAATCAAATTTTGTTTTTTTTTTTTCTTTGAACATTAGTCAAATTTTGTTCATATACAACGTAAAAATAATTTGTGTTTTTATAAGGAACCACAATGGTTCTTTAGACCCAAACTCTTTTTAACAAAACATCACATGGTTTTGTGTTTTTTTGAAAAAAAAAAAAAAATGAGACATAAAGATTAGGAAAAAATAAATAACAAAAGGGAAGGGTGGGCGAATTTTCCGCAAACCCAGGAATCCCCAAATGGTTCCCCTTTGGGAACACCTCTATAACGTTTTTTGTTTGGAGATCTAAAAAACACCATGGGATGGAATTGGATGGATTGGGTGGTTTTTTTTGATTTTTTTTTTTTGTTTTTTTTTGTTTGTTTAAAGATGTTTTTTTTTTTTTGATATGATGAATGGGTGGTTTTGTTGGGGGGTTTTTTTTGTTTGAAATTGAATTTATAGTTCCCTTTTTTGTGAGAACAGAAACTTTTTTTTTTTTTTGTTGGGGGTGGTTGGTGTTTATATTTTTTTTTTTTGTGTCTTGTAACATGACTGGATTTGAAAGAGGGTTTTTTAAAAAGTGGGGGAAGTGGGGCAAAAGAAATTTTATATTGGCTTTTCGTTTTTTTTTTTTTATAGGGATTTTTTTTGGGGTAAAATGTCCCTTTTAGCCCCCGGTCGGATTCCAATGTGGAAATACCCCCCCCTTTACTTGTGCTATGACCCTCTTTTAAAATAAAAAAAAGTTTCTAATTTTTTTTTTTTTAATATAATAATTTATCATCATCCTAAAAGATATAACAATAATTTTTGTTTTTTTTAAAATTTTAGTATTTTATTTTATTTTACTTTAGTTTTGAAATTCCACCAAAATTTCCCTTCTTTACTTTATTTATACGTTATACTATCTTTCAAAAAGTTCATTGGTGCATGCTTGATTGAAAACCAACATTATTAACATAATGTATTAATTAGTATGAAGTAAAAGCTAGAATATACTTACTATTTAAGATTGTACCTTTACAAATTAAGGGCCTATGGTCTATTGAGATGACCCGTCAAATTTGAAGTTGTGGCTTTTCCGAGTTCAAAAAATAATTTAAGAAAGTATTGGATGGTCAATTAAAGTTTTTTTGGTAAAAAAAACTTAGAATAAATTTGTGGGGGGGGGGAAAACTCATCTACTAACAATTTTCAGTCCCGTTTTTGTCCAATGGAAAGAACAAGAAAGGCCAAATGTCCCTCAACAATAATCAAATGTCCCCCCCCCTCAAATATCAAATTCCAAACCAAATGAGAAGAATAAAAACAATAACCACCACCTAAATGTTTCAAATTTGATAATTAGCATTTTTCAAAATATGTTTTTTTGAACTTCAAATCAAACCATCCGGACACTGTTTAAAAATGAAATTTTTTATACTAAATTCCAAGCAACATTCCTTACAAAGGCCCCACGGTTTAAACGATTCTATTATAGAAACAACCCAATGTGGGGGGGCGTTAATTTTGTATAAAGCCGGGTCCCCCAGCCTTACAAGAATGGAATACAATATTCCAAAATGCCATATTGCCAAAAAGTGTAAAAAATCTAATTTTAAGTTTTAAATTACAATTCTATTCAATATGAAAAGTGTATCATCGAGTATTGTCATATATTCTCTTTAGATTGGATGTATATATTGTGTGGCTCATGGGTTTTGTATTTGATTATATATAAACTAAATTATTTATAAATAAAAAAAGAAAAAAAAAGAAAAAAAGATAAGAAGAGTATAACCCGTTTTAGAACATAGAGCAAAAAAACCTTTAAGATATACCCAAAATTTTAATGTTTGACCATGACGTGTGTTTTCTACATGGGATGTCCTTGTTTCTTTCACACAGTGGGATCGGGGTAAGCCCAAAAACAAAAAGTGGTTACCTCGTTTTTTTAGTAGGCGGGGTGGTTTGCCTTGCCCCTGAAATGGTTTTTTTGACCAACCTTTCCCAAAGTTAATGGTTTTTTTTTTTTTCCGACCTCCCCATATTGGTATGAGACTGACACTGTACGCTAACCATGTTAGTTCACAATCACTTTCAACTATGTTCATGGTTGGAGACAATTCCCATTCTATGCTTGTTTTTTTTGAAATTATGAATATATGTATACTGACTTATCAATTGTATTTCCAATGTATGCTTTTATCTTTCTTGCGTTTTTCACTTTTTTTTCTTTTTTTTTTCCTTTTTCAAATTACACACTAGTTTTTTATTAATATAGAAATTGTGGAGTTTTATTTTTTCTGTTTTGATATTTGAATTGTGTACGAAACAAAGATATACATTTTATATGTCGCAAACTTTTTTTCATGGTTGTGAATTTGCTTCTTTAAAATAATATATGAATTTGAATTAATCACAAACCTTTTACAAGCAATTATTATTTTTTTCGGTTAAAATCCGGAATAAATCTGTAAAATCGGTAGTGAGCAATTCAAGCAAAAACGGACAAGGTTCCGACCTCAAGGAAAGCTAGGCTTTTCCTCTAAGGGGCAGTTTGTCGAGCAAACAAACCGAGTATCTTGAAATAAGTTTTTTTTTTTGTTAATAGGAATTTTCTGGAAACATTTTTACTCAGCGATAAATTTTAACATCCAATATATATTTTAATTGTTTTTGTGCACTGCAGAATAAGTTGGGATTTAAATTTTCGGTAGTAAAAAGAATTAATACATGTTTCTAACCAAGATTGAAATGTCGTTTACTTTGAAATTACTTAATTTTTTAACGTAATAAAGCATCAAAACATGAATGCAATCAATCATATTGTATCAAAGCCTTTCTTAATTCTCCCCGTCAACAATGGCAAATTCATGGTAAATGATAACCTAATGAATTCATTTCCTTTACCAACAATAAATTAAACTGAATGCGAATTCCCGCAAAAAAAACATCAGTATTTAATCCCCATCCTTGGTTTAGATTTTAACAAGTTTTTACAAGTTTTTTAAATTAACAGTGGGGAAAACAAATATTTTTAATAAATTTAAAATAAGTTTTAAATCTTTTTTAGTTGTTATGGAAATTAATTTTTTTTATTTTAAAAAAATAAATTTTAAATAAAAAACAAATCTAGCTTAAAAAGACAACGATCCAAAAACGTAAGTCCCCCCCCCCCCACGTTGAACATTTCAAAAATTTTTTGGCATTTTTTCCAAAAAGTGTTTTTAAAACACTACAAAATAAAAGGCTAGTGGGTAACAGCCATTTTGTTTTTTTTCTTGGGAAGGGAAAAATTTTTCAAAACCCTTTTAAAAACATACTTAAACTCCTAATAAACCCACTTACAATATGAGTTTTAAAAAATGAATGAAAACTTTACAAAACATGTTCATTTTTCCTTAGTAAAAAAACAGAACAAAAAATCAAAATAATAACTTCTAGGGTAAATGTGTTTTTTTTTTTGTTTTTTTTTTAAAAACGAAACCAAGGAGTTTTTTTTGTTTGAAAACTCCTAAAATATTTTAATTTTTTTAAAACCTTTCAGTTTTTTTCCCCAATAACACTCAATGAGCAGCAACACATACACAATCAAAGCCATATGAATAGATCTCATCAAAATAGGTTTTACATCACAAAATTAAAGAGAAAATAAATTAGGGTTTTTAACGGATAAAAACTGCTCAAAGAGGTGAGGCTACAGTGCCTCATCTCTTTCTATATATACACGAAATAATTACATCCAGCCCCTTGGTCTTCATGTCTTCTACGTCTTCAGCCCAAACTCCTTGTACTTTAGCAGCTTCAGTCCAAGAAGGCAAACATGCAAGAATTGTCCAGCTTTGGGGTTTCCCCCCCCCTCCATGTCCCTTGCCACAACTCCCCCCCTGCCAACAGCATAAACCACCTAAATTTTTCCCCCATTTCCTACCAACACCAACATTTTTTTTTAAGTTTTTTAATTTAACAAAACATTTAATTTTTATATCCAACACCCTCCCCACAAAATTAAAAGGGGGGGGGGGAAAGGGTCAAAACGTTTTCCCAAAGTTTTTTTTAAACCTTTTGTTTTTGTTGGGTTTTTTTTTTTTTTGTACAATATGTGAGCCCCTTAGTAAACAAGTCTGCAATGTTGTCATCAGACTGAATTTTCACAGTTTGAATTACCCCCAGATTGATTTTTTCTCTCACAAAGTACAAGTCTATCTCAAAATGCTTAGTTTTTTCATGGAAGACAGGATTTGCACTTATTTGTTAGCAGACTTTGCTAAATCACAATAATTTTGGGAAAACAAGACCCCTTTTCTTGCTGTATTCCAAACTCCATTCCAGAACCTTAAGAAACCCATAATGATTTCCAACAATAATATCATCCCCCAGGGGCCTGTCTAATTCCAGCCTCTTGCGGAAAGCCTGGATTAATGGTAGGCCCTTTGCTTTTTTGCTTTTTTGTTCCAAGAGATTTTAGTTTTGAAACCACCAAGGAAAAAAGAAGATATCCTCCCCCTGGAGAAACTTTTTCCTGACAAGTTAACCTTCTTTGGCCCAGTCCCCCCGATCAAACAAATAAGCTTTTAAGGAGAAATCCAGAAATTTTCCCTTTTGTAGAAGAAAAATGCCCTTTAACCTTGGAGAATTCCTTTTTTTTTAAAGTATCTTAAAAGACTCTTAGAGCAAAGCTTTTGAAAATGGAGAGATAAGGCTTATGCATAGACTGACTCAACACATGAACAGCAAAAGATATATTTGGTCTTGTAAGGGTGAGATAAATGAGTTTGCCTACCAATTTTTGATATTCAGTAAGATTCTCCAAAGGAGAATCATCTTTTTCATCAACACAATGGCTTAGATTTGATTCTATAGGTGTTTGAGAATGAGGACTTGGTGTTTCATAAATTGAATGAGTTGGTCACTGGCAGTAACAATCTGGCTGGTACATTGAAGGAAGCCTTTGACCTAACTCACTCCAAGGTCACCAGTTCTATCTCAAATCTACTTACCAACATTGTCAGAACTTCTGAAGTAGATCTGAAGGAGATTGAAAGGCAGGTCAAGGAACTAATTGAGAGACCTGGCCTAGATTTAACTGGCCTTGGTGAGCAGTTGGTATCTTCAGTTGGTCAGAAGATGGAGGATATGTTGGGTGCTAGAGAAGAGCGTTTGGTTGAAAGGGTGATGTCTGAGATCACCAAGCTGGCCACTCCCCAGGTTGATCTGGCCCCACTTACCAGTGAGATCAACCAGTTGAGGCAGCATTGAAGGTTTGAGCACCCAAGTATCTCTTCATACTGAAACATTGAATAAACTGACCAATGAAGTGGAGAATTTGAAGAAGAGGGATGATGATATGAAGGAAAAGGTGGTTGCTGGTATTGATGAAGAATCAAAGGTTTTGAATGAATTGAAAACTGGTCAAGATAAAGTTATTGCAAATGTCTTGGCCCAGTCTAAAGAAACCAGCCACCTTTGGAGGTCCTTCAGGATGATGTGTGGGATATTTAAAGAGTGCAAGGACATGCAGTCATGGCAGCCTCTTGACCGGTTGCCATCACACCCCTCTGAATGGGAAGCAATAAGGGCAGGTCTAGATGCTGCCAAGGGGGAAAGAAGTACAGTCCTTGCACCACCAGTTGTACCTAGAAGGGAATTGAGCTTAGCTACCAGTAC
>JAXHQA010000518.1:0-10995 GCA_034093135.1 Erigeron breviscapus
CTTGAAAATTGAAAAAGAAAGAAAATCACAATAGTAAACGGAATTGTAATTAAATATGTAAACAAGTGCACTTCGCAGAGACCGTTTCAGAATGCAACAACAAATCGAACCACGGCGAAGCTCTAAGAATATGCAAAAGAAGAAATAAACATAGAACCAAAATAACATAATAAAAAAAAAAAAAATTAATAAAGAATATACGTTAGTAGAGAGAAAAGAAAAGGAAACTAACCAGGAGACAATAAAAGTAGTAAATACTCATAGTGAATGAGTCATAGTATAGGTCATTTATCGTTTGAGTCATCAAACACTTAATCACACTTTCAAAATAAAGGTTTACTCTTCTACTTTACGTTAGTGCTTAATGTTTTGCTTGTAGCATTGAATGCAAATGAAGTTTGTCGGTGCGATTTCCCTTTTTCCATTTGCTCATGTACACAAAATGCTCTAAGCAATTTAGTAGTACTTCTAGTGAATTGTTAACGAGGTCATCACAACGTGGTTGTGACCATGATTAAAATTGCAATGGGTTATTGTCTCAGAGTTGCCAAAAATACAAATAACAGTACAAAATACATTTTGACAACAATTTTTGCATTTTTATACGGTCTATTCAAATGCGATTTAACTTCATTTCTTGTAATCTGTTTCACTAACATTCAATTATAATTATATGGTACATTTAAAATAATTTAGGCGTGTTGGTATATTTACCTATATGATTTTTGCATTTGTTTGACTTATCATTTGTTTTGTAAATGTAAATAACTGATATTTTACCTATTTTTGTCTTATATGCCTATTAGATATAGTATGTATGGATTTAATATAAAACCAACATTACCGCCATACGTAACTATTCAAGTAAATTTAACTAGTTGTTCTAGTAAACTAACTAATAGTATTGCGCTTTTGACTGATGCAAATTGTCAGATAATAACTAACTGATTTTTCTAAAAAGAAGGCAGATTATTATTAAGAATTGTGTGTTTAGTGTTGCAAAAGCAAGACCAAGATCGGCTGGTCTGGTCTGCTTTTTAAACTGAGTTTTGTCTCGGTCTTGGTCTTGCAAAACACTAATCTTGGTTTGGTCTTGTTTCTTGCGCAAGAGTCTGCTTATGTCTTGCATTCTTTTACCAAAAATTTATAGTTGTGGGTTTTTCACACTATTGTCATCAAATAGAGTACGAATCGTATTTAATTGCTGGCAATTCGTCATCAAATTGAACGCGGAATCGTCATCAAATTAATCACGACTCATTTTGATGAACGAAACTACACATCATCAAAATCAATTCGTTATTTCGTAATTTAATTAAGATCATCAGCCAGCGTGGTTTTTATTTGTTTCTGCCTGATTTCGCCAACGATTGAGGATGACTATTCACCAAGGGATTTGATGACGATTCATAATAACAAATCGCTGGCGAATCGTCACTTTATTCTCTGGCGATCTTTTAATTAAATCGCTGGCGGATCTTCATAAAGCTCTGGCGAGCTTTAATTAAAGCGCTGGCGATCTTTATTAATCGCTGGCGAATCGTCTTTAAAAAATCGCTGCGAATCGTCATTAAATCATTAATCTTAACATATGTAATTCATTGAACTTTTTTTTTATAATTCTCATATTCCACAAATGTTTTTTATAACAGAGCAATATAATTATAGAAACTATGTCGAATAACGTAATTTTTGTTTGTTGGTTCTGATATCAGAACCGTTCTTCCAGTGTTGCCTGCTTAAAAAAAGAGAAATACGACTACTAACATTGCTAAGTGGCAACGCTAATTACTCATAAAGCAAAAAGAACCAACATATTTGTATTGTTCTGATTGCAATTGCAAAACAATTCGTATTGTAACGACAGAACAGACAAGGCGCAAGTATGGATCGAAGTGGATTCGCACAGACAAGTATGTAATAGCTGATCTAAAAATATCAGACGGACCAGATCTCGGCTTAAAAAATGGATTAGGAGGTTTTTTTTTTGTCAATTCGCTGTTTTTTGGTTCTGGTGCAGTAGGCAGACCCAGTGCGACCGTTTTCTCATAATTCCACATGTTTTTTATGTATAGCATAATTTTTATGATTATTTAAATAGTGGAGACAAGATCTGTCGCACAGTTCCGGTCAGAACACTTGCCGACTTGCTCTACTTTACATTCTACATTCGTAACGTGCATGCGTTGAAATAACCTACGCAAAATTAATATAAAATGGAAAATAAAAATTAAACAATAACAACATGAAGGGGAATACAAACAATAACTTGCCTAAAATTTTATTGTGGCTGACATCGTAAGAAAAAACATTTTTTTTTTTTCCTTCAAAAGAATTTTAAAAAAATTGCAAGTCTTGCGCAAGAGTCTTGGTCCTTGCGCAAGAAACGAAATTCGAGTCTTGGTATTGGTCTTGCACAAAAACACGGTCTTGGTTAGAAAAGAAAACATACGTGTTTAAATGGCCTAATCATTCCTACCTATTTTTTTTTTTAAATTTCAATTTCCATTTTTCGATCATAACCAGCAAGTACCAAAAAAGACTTGAATTCAATTCTTTCAATTCTTTTCCATTCGTTTTGGTAATTCTATTTTCCAATTATTGCAATGGCATGGTACATGTGTAATACTTCAAAATAATGGATTGTAATTGATTACTTTAGATTTGGGTAATTCAATTACTATTATTACCATTAGTAACATTGCCTTACATCTATGCTTAGAACTCCATTATTAACTAATTGACTTTTTGACTAATAAAGTTTTTATTTTAATATTCTGCTACCAATATTAATAAACTTTTTAACAAAGTAACTGCACTTTTATGACTTTGCATTTAGAGTAGAAATTTAAGATAACAAAATCGACTGTTCGAATTAATAAATAAAAACACAGTTTATTAGTGGAAACAATTTTAACTTTAGCATTTAACACTTTGGGAATAATACTAATTTAGAAAAATAACGAGCCAGCTGCGTATAATTTTGCAATCTTGCTTTAGTCTGCTTTCAGCATTTAGAGCCCACTTTCTTCTGATTAAGTTGTACATCTCAT
Organism: Erigeron breviscapus; assembly: GCA_034093135.1. Lineage (NCBI taxonomy): Eukaryota > Viridiplantae > Streptophyta > Magnoliopsida > Asterales > Asteraceae > Erigeron > Erigeron breviscapus. The sequence continues at coordinate 3,054 of JAXHQA010000518.1, forward strand.
ATAGAGTCATTTCCTACGTTTTCCGGCACAAGTGACCAATTCAACAACAACCCTCGCTAGTTGCCTTTTCCCGCCACTTGCACGAACTTCATACTTACTATTAGTGGCATTTCTATGGAATCTCATTTCAAAACTTACTTCTTTGCTTTTTGCCCACATTGAAGTTTGTTGCCAAAAGTTCTTGTTTATAATAAACTTGTTACTACTTGTTCCTGCAACGAAAATCACTGCCTCGTGTGTTTGCCTTTCATTTAGATTTTTTATTTATTTTTTCAGTTTCCTTTCATATAAAAAAAATTGTGCCCAGTTTGTCAAAAAAAGTTTTCAAACAGCCTTTTTAATGAATCAAAATGTACAGATTTTTAGTTAGAAATTTTGAAAAAAAAAGAAAATTTTTTTTTTTTTGCTTTTGCTTTAATTTTAGTTAAGTAATTCCTTATCAATTGGGACGCGGGACTAGTGAGTTGTGAAATTATTATTTTGAAATCATTATAATGTTAATCAGAGTATTAAATCGTGCAAACGTAGCCACAGCTTTTAGATTTTTTTAAAAAAAAGAGCACAAAAAATCAATCGTTCCAGTTAAAGGCGGAAAAGATCCGTATAGATCGACAATATTTCATGTTTATGTAAAATGTTCAAATAACATTTTAATCATCATTAGTCACTGAAGTGAAATATGATTGGCAAAAAGCTGTCTAATAATCAGAACTGTTGCGCCAAACAGATCAATTAAGTTTAATTAAACGACATCGATAACATTCTACAAGGAAGCTGTGTTTGCACAAAGATTGTGAATTCTAGTGCTACAATAGTATAAATAAATAAAATAGGGCACATAAAAATTTCAGTTTATTTACTTTAGCATCTTTGGAGCAGCGAATCTCTATCTATCTGTCATTTCACGCTATAAAAGATCATAAATTTGTCACTACGTTAGTTTAATTTTTACGTACTTACGCGCACTTGATGGAGTCTAAGCGGTTCGCTGATGTTTAAACGTGTCCATATAGGCTTTTAATTTAAATCTAGAACAGAATTATAAGAGACTCCAAAGAAAAATTCTTTTTTACATAAGTGCCAAAGTGTATTTATATATATTAATTAAATGGCTCATAATGAATTCATATGACAAAGCAAAGTTTTAGTGCCAGACAGTGCTAAACGTTCTAGACGAGGAAATAAAGACAAATCTTTAAGTGTGCGTCCGATACCTATGAAAAACTGGTGGTAAAGCAAAGTAATGGATTCGATGAAATATTACCTTTAATTGGCGAATTTGGTGTTATCAAAAGCTCTGTGTATTGGCACAATACCAGCCGGTTATTTTTCGCATTTGTGTATTTCCTCAAATATTCAAACGATTATACCAGACGAATACTGGTGCTTGGTGCCTGAGTTGAGTAATTTGACTGCGGAAGAGAGTAATTATGCAAAAAAAAAAACCATAAAAAAATATATTGTCACTCTGCCAAAACGGATTACATTCACAATTTTTTTTAAATATCCAGGCGCTACTGCCCAGTTTATGATGGTTGAGTTCTTATATCTTTTCAATCATGAAAACTGTTAAATGTTTTAACCTGACAACAGATGGCAATTTAGTATTAAACAGTTCGGAATTTCAGTAGAATTCCCGCCAAATCTTCGGAGTAATTAAGATGGAAAATATTTCTTAAGTTTTTTTTTAAATATTGTATGTTGTTGTAAAAAATATAAACTGCTGAACAAACTCTCTTACTATTTAATTAAAATTGAGTAAAATTTATAGTCTCCAGGTTTTTTCAGCATTCAAAAATACTAAATTTCGAGTTTGATATTTTAGTCGTGCTCTATCATCCCAAAAACTGTAGTGGTTACGAGAAATGTTCTATGTATAATGTGAACTATACGGAATTGTTCTAAATGGAACAACAATCTGACCAAATTGGCCACAACATCCTGCCAAAATGGTTGTAATATGAATTTCTCGGCTATAACCTACCCTATGTAGTCGGTAGCCACAGAGCAGAAATGGGTTTGTGATCGGATGTAATTGAGCACATATGCACAATCGAATTTTTTCTCGCGGCTCCAATAGCAGGTTGGATTGTTATGCGGTTGGCTACGGACAAATATGGACGTGTTTCCAACTATTGGGATTACTAGCCATTTAATAGGGTTTGCGTAGCTGGCATGGACAGCTTTTTTCTACAACCATTTTTGGGCACTTGCCGTTTGGTCGATTTTTTGTTGGCTTCGCCTACGACAACTGTTTTATGTATGATGTATATTTAGGGAAGAGTTGGTTGGAAGTTTTTTGTTAATACCATAATTAAACTGCCTTTTGGATATTTTTAGTATTGAGTATGTTTGGTCCAAAATATCGAACTCTAGTCGCAAACGTACCAAAGCAGTATGTTTTACGGGCCGAGCTTGTATGCTACCCTGGATTGCGTATTGGCCTGGCTAATTGGAAATATTTTTCTATAGTGACCTCAGTACATTAGGAATTGTCGTAATAGCACCCTTTCTAGTGCGGAGTCGGCTTAGGTAAGAATTTTTGTTTTTTAGTTTTCTTGAGCTAGACCATAAATATGTATTTGCTTTATTCTAGATGGCTAGCGACAAAAGGGAAGCACGATTAAGGCATAAAATTCTTAAGAGATGGCCAAAACTGTCAATACAAGAAAGAAGTTCTCGACTTTCAATAATATTCATCAAAAAACCTTTTGAAAGTTGAAGCAGATGTAACTCATCAGAATAGTTATAGCTTATTGGATTTGTTTAGGACCCCCACGTTAGTCGTATCCACCCTCATACTTATGCTACTTTGGGTAGCAAACCTCACTTGTGGTTTGATGGTCATGCACGTACATTAATACCTTGGCTATTGATGTTTTCATTTTACCATTACGGTGCCTGGGCAAACCGAATGTCCAGCTGGTTTTTTGTTGGTACTTATTTTAGATAGATGGGGTAGACGTGGGTGGCTTTGCGGTACATTAGTGGCAAGCGGGGCGTTAAGTCTTTTACTGCTTATTGCCCGGCAGTATACTGTCCGTTGTATTTGCGATTAGGAGGTTTTTCGTGATGAATGTATCATATAATGTGGCAATGCAATACGCGCCTGAGTTACTACCCACTGTAGTCCGTGGTCAGAGTTTCTCTGATTCATATAGCTGGCATGTAAGCGATAATTGATATCACCATTTATGTATACCATCAACAATATCGGTCAGACTACCCTTATTATTTTAGGTATAATTGGCGTGCTCGGAGGATGTTGGCTCTTGCCTTACCGGAAACTCTAAATGCGGACATGCCGAAAACGCTAAGTGATGGTGAAGAATTTGGAAAGAAACCAAAAGTTCTGGTATTTTCCCGTGCATCAAAGTAACCAAATGATTGAAGTCTGAATGGAATAAAAGATATAAAATAATATATTCTATATGCCTTTCCCTTCAATTGTAAATGAAATAATTTCAAAATGGAAATATTAATAAAATGAAAATAAAAGATGTGTGTTGTGAAATGTATTTTTATGAAAATAGTATCTTTTAACTTTAATATGAAACTATTTAAAATGATTGCGAATGCGTCTTTGTCAAAGGTTGGAGTGTTATGAGGGAAGATTTACTACTACAGCTTGGCAAAGGACAGTGTTTGATAGTCTTGTATAAATTGTACAATGGAGTAAAGCAAAGGGAAAGTTGGTTTTAAGTAAATGGCAAATAAGAGCTGAGCACAAATATGTTGAAAAGATAATTTAAGGAAATGGTGGAATTAGATGAAGTAAGAAATTGAAAAATTAATATGATTTAATTTGCACATATAAAATTGTCAGTATCACATTTTTAAATAAGCCTTTACACACTTATTATGTTTCAAGCAGGTGCATGTTTTGAGTGTGAAAAGTACAGACAAAAACTTGGTTATAAACAATTTTAAATCATAAGTGTTCATGTGTGTGACCAACAAAGTGTATTACGTTATGCTATTTATGTAGGTTTTTAAAAGTTATGTAGATAAAAACGAAAAGCTATTAAGTCTTTTGGTCTCATATTTCGCCTTCATATTATATAAAGCCTGATAGAGAGCAGAGCTACTAGAACATCGTTTAACTCGTTAATTTGCCAAACACCAAAACGAAAAGTCTCTTGGTTCCAAGGGTTTAGACGGCAGCAGAGCCCTCTAAGCTATTAAAAATTAATTTGACACTTGCTGCTTGCATGTCAAGCATATTAAATAACTGTTATGGCGAAAACCAACGACAAACATGTGGCAATTATGTTTTAAAATAATTATGTATAAAACATTAAAAAATCATTGCCATGCAACATGAATTAGCTGTTTGCACTTTTGCCAATATGCTGCTCAAAACATAGTCGTCTTCTTCTTTTAATTTAAAACAAGCCTATGTGTAAAATATTTGTTTGTTGTAAGTATACATGAACATCTAACGTGATGACAAATGACACTGTCGGTTTAATTACGGGCAAATGTTCTAAGAATCAAGAAAATCATGTGATCATTTCCTTGTCATATATAAATAAATAAATAATTGAAAATGAATGTATATGTGCTTTTAATTACTGCTTACTTATATGTTACACAGACAGAAATACTTTTATTATAACTGCTCGTATAATATCGAATTAAAATGTTTTTGAATTAAAGTTCATTTGAATGAACATCCAATTGTTTTGAATATTTTGAAGAAAGAACAATTAAAACTATTTAACAGTTGTTGACAGTAAATGGAAGGCCTTTTGTATGCCAACAACACGGCCAAGATAATAGAGAATTTTGTATAAAATAACGCGTAGGAAGATGTTTAACCAGATTGTGTATTTACTGATTTATGAAGAAAATTTATAAACTCTAAGGGATTTTATGCTCAATTAAAGCAAAGTTTATTGATAAATTGACCAGGGTTGTTACTATTGATACTGGTAGCATTAGAAATAACAGCACAGGCCACCGAAGCGAGAGCTGAGTAATTAGAGACTTACTAAAATATTTTTATCAAAAAACATATGAATAATTTTTAATGTCTCATTATAGTGGCCAAAACAGTAAAAGGTGCTAAATGTCGAACCATTTAATGGACTCTGTGTGGAAAAAAAACTGGAGTACTGAAGGTGAGGGTTTGTATGCAACATGAATATTCTATTTTTGTTTGTTCGTACTTTAGACGCCATTACGGAGTTCAGTGATGGTGAAATACACGAGGATGAGGCGCTGAAAGTTATATGAAATGTCTTTTCCATGAAATTGATGTTGTCGATGATAATGGTGAGTGCATATGGAAAAGTTGTTTGAAACAGTTCCACGAGATCTCGACAGGAAATTAATGGATATGGCTCAGGAATTGTATACATCCAGAGGGTGATACCTTATGCCATAAGGCATGTGTGGTTCCATCAATGCTGAAAAAAGCAGATCCGTGGTAAATATGCTCATTATTTATAAGAAATAGTATTTTTTCTTAATAATATCAATTTTTTCAGCATTATTTCTTCATATTTTTAAAAATATTATACATTGTTATTGGTTTTATTTGGGTTAATAAAGCAATTGAAATCTACCTTTTATTTATATTTTTTTTTCTACGTTTGAATATTTGCAGTTCCACAACTTTGGATTTAACCTATAGGTTCAGATATGTTTAGATTATTGTATAGAGAATTAATTTTAAAAAAAATTGTTTTCTTTTGAATTGAATATGACTTTTTCATATGTAATCACTTTGTTTAATTAAAATAGAGAAATTGTGTATTTGTACATTGTAATTTATTAGTCATTGAATTAAAATGTCCATTGTCATGCATTTCCACCATAATATTGTACTTACGATACTTAATGCAATTCTTCTATTAAGTATAGTGCAGTGTAGACTTTAATTAGTTTTGAGCGCTATTTAATTTACATTACACTGTATAAAAGCACATGCTTGACAGTTTAATATTATTTGTTAACATTCAAAAGTTTAGTAGTCAGTACTCTAAAATATAAGGTAATTTTTTTTTAAATCCAGTTCAATTTAGCATTAGAATAAAGGATTTGTGTAAAAGACGCCTGACATTTACCTTTTGTTTTTGTTTGTTTACTTGCTTGAAAAAGTGCACTAGTCAAGCATGACATGATTGGCAGCACTAAAACCAAGAAGATGATGCAATTTAATTGTTTTCCAGTGTTAGGTTGGACTGCGGTTAATGCCCCAAACAACAGGACGTGACCCTGAGGTAAGGTTTTTAAAGCGGTAATTGGAATATATAGTAGATTTATGTATTAATTACACCACGGCTATAATGAAAAATGGCAAAAATATTTTCATGATGATGGGAAAAAAACTGGAGTGACCGAGGGTATAAGCTGTGAAGTTCCTATTGACCAAACAAAATAGCTTTTATATGAGCTTATTTATTTAAAGGGGCGATAAAGAGGAGTGATGGCGAATACATGAAGATGAAGGGCTTAAAATGTTACATTGAACTGTCTTTTTCAGGAAAATTGATGTTGTTGGAGATAATGGTGATGTGCATTGGAAAAACTATTTGAAAACTATACCAAATTTAGTACGCAAACATTTAATCGAAATGTCCAAGGAGTGTTTACATCCTGAAGGTACACTTTATGCCATAAGGCGGTGTTCAATTCAGTGCTGGAGAAAGCGGACATCGGTAAATAAAATTGAAATAATTTAAATTTTTATTAAAAATTATATTATATTTTCAGACTATTTCTTGCCCTAAATGGCTACTCAAAACAAACTCTTTGGCAACAAATAATAAATAAGCTTGAATTTTATGTGTAAATTAGTCTTTTCGGTTTATTAAAGGCATTGAAAAAAAATTATATTTTACTTGAATTAAGTGTTGACTTTAGAAAAAGTTTCACATAATTGTGCAACAAACAATAGGGCGAAACGAGTAGAAAATAAAAGCACCATTTATAACGCAATCAGTGAAGCGTAGAGCCAGTGAACATTGTTATAATTCGCAACTTTGTCACTAGTCGAACTTTTAACAATGTAGGCATTTTTATGGCAAATGAAAAAATAAAAATTCTTTTTTTTGTTTTTTTTTTTTTTTTTTTTACTTCATTGACTTGTGGTAAATGGCCAACAGTCAAATTCCCAACTTAACAAAAGCCTGAAAATTAAAAGCCAAGGACAATTTCAGACACAGACTACACAGTTGACAAAATGGTACAAACGGCCAGAGTCAATTCAGTGCAGTGTAAATTTAAGTGCCTATTGCTTTCATTCAACTGAGTTTTAATGGGTAATTGTTTGCTTAAAAGGAGTACCACATTAAATGGCACATTTTCATGAGCACATAATTAAAAGCTTATTTATTATGTTGAAGATTTTATCTTGCTCCTTGCATATTTTATTTATGGAAGCTATTTTAATGTTTTATTAAAAAAATTACAGTTTCAATAATTTGTATAAATAACGCTGGCTAATTGAAACATAAATTAAAAATATTTATTTTTATTCTTTAATTACTTAGTTTATTTTTGCACAACAATTGGTATTGTAAATATTCACATGTAGAGGAAGAAGAAAAAGATTTGGCCGTAAAAAAAGTGAATTAGGGTTAATGAAATCGAATGATGAATGATTAGGGCCATCGATTTATATAGGTTTAGAACAGATTATAAAAGGAAACGATTTGATGATGAAAAAGGAAACAAAATTAGGGGCTTGATTTTGAGAAAGGCTGTCAAATTAGTCCATGAAGGCCTCTTTTATCAAATCTCGTGGCTATCAAGGCCTTTTTATCAGATCGAGGTCCTATATCTATATATTGTTGAATATTTTAGTTTTATTAAAAATAAAACAAATTGCTGGGTTACTTTTGTTAATATTAAGATAAATTTGTTAGCTGAATATTTTAGTTTTATTTTTATTTTTTCATTAATAGTTAATAATGTATTTATCACTAACTAATGC
>JAXHQA010000519.1:0-11666 GCA_034093135.1 Erigeron breviscapus
TGGTTATATAAAAGGTGATGCTCAAGTGCGGCTTATTTCTTTGGATGCTGCAGCCATGGCTGGCACTCTGGCAGCACCATCACATTGATGAACGAGTTTCTGTGCATGTTTAATCAACGTGGTATTATAATAAAGGAAAAGTAATAACCCAAATGATTAATGTGACAGGATAGTAAGAGCCACTCACAATGCCTTGTTATCTATACGTTGTCTGCTCATTTATGTTTTGATAACGAGCCAACATGATTAAAGCTGACTCGTTAGGACCCATTCATTATTTTGGTAATGAGTAAAAGTAAATGATATGTTTTTTGATTTTGTTGAGGATTTGGGGGGTCCTATATTTGTGACGGGTTTGTTATGTATTAGAGATGATGTATGAGGGATGATTTTATGATATGTCGATGTTGTGACATTATCATGGACTTGTGGATATTGAACAAGGCATTGTGACCCTTTAATATACTTCGTAATAAATATTCAAAAAGTATTTCATAAGTTCGGTTACATTAATTGAAACACGCCCAACATCATATATGATCACCTGGATCACTCCTCAAATAAGCAAAGTTTATATGTATATAGATACATAGAATTTTGTTAAAGTAGTTGAGACATGGTTGTTTTAAGTTTGTACCAATAACTTCGATTGGAGGTGTTCTAAAAACACGCATACACGAACTCACCACCGTCATTCACCCGACCCTATAAAACCCATCATCATTCTAAATTTCAGTTTACAGCTTCCCAATTCACCGCCGACGCTAACAAACATCTCGTTTTAATTTAGGTAATCATCTCTTAATCCCTTATTATTATTAGTACTGTATTAATATTAAGAGTTCTCAAAATCAATGAATCCTGTTTGCAGGATTGAACTAATTTCGAAAGAAAACAAATGGCATCACATACTGCGCCCACTCTGGAAGAAAAAGTAGAGGGTAATTAATGTTAATTTTTTTCCTTTTTTTTATTTGTTTTCCTTTGCTCTGATATTTTGGTATGCGAATTTATGTTGCATTCATTATATTTTCTTCTTCTTTTTTCTTTCTTTGGTTTTTTTTTTTTTTTTTTTTTTTTTTTTTTTTTTTTTTTTTTTTTTTTTTTTTTTTTTTTTTTTTTTTTTTTTTTTTTTTTTTTTTTTTTTTTTTTTTTTTTTTTTTTTTTTTTTTTTTTTTTTTTTTTTTTTTTTTTTTTTTTTTTTTTTTTTTTTTTTTTTTTTTTTTTTTTTTTTTTTTTTTTTTTTTTTTTTTTTTTTTTTTTTTTTTTTTTTTTTTTTTTTTTTTTTTTTTTTTTTTTTTTTTTTTTTTTTTTTTTTTTTTTTTTTTTTTTTTTTTTTTTTTTTTTTTTTTTTTTTTTTTTTTTTTTTTTTTTTTTTTTTTTTTTTTTTTTTTTTTTTTTTTTTTTTTTTTTTTTTTTTTTTTTTTTTTTTTTTTTTTTTTTTTTTTTTTTTTTTTTTTTTTTTTTTTTTTTTTTTTTTTTTTTTTTTTTTTTTTTTTTTTTTTTTTTTTTTTTTTTTTTTTTTTTTTTTTTTTTTTTTTTTTTTTTTTTTTTTTTTTTTTTTTTTTTTTTTTTTTTTTTTTTTTTTTTTTTTTTTTTTTTTTTTTTTTTTTTTTTTTTTTTTTTTTTTTTTTTTTTTTTTTTTTTTTTTTTTTTTTTTTTTTTTTTTTTTTTTTTTTTTTTTTTTTTTTTTTTTTTTTTTTTTTTTTTTTTTTTTTTTTTTTTTTTTTTTTTTTTTTTTTTTTTTTTTTTTTTTTTTTTTTTGTTTTTCTAAAAAAAGAAGGTACTTGTTTTATTATCCAGATATGTATGACAGTTTAGAAGAATGGTAGTCGTTTGGATAGCATTCTGCATTAAAGTTTAGTGCTTGTAGTTATGCTCTAGTTGAATATTGTGATGTTTGTCATTTTAGAATGTGTGTAAAATAGCAGCGCGTGTGAGGTTGTGTTTTGGGGCCCTCCAGTTACTCGATATATTCTACTGCAGGTTTCTTTCATCTGCTAAACACTCGTCATTGCAAATTTGCAACCGCTTAAAACTTTTGGATTTAGTGTCAGGACTAATGGACCACAACAAATAATATATGTGTAGTTCTAAGCATTTTTTGGATAATTGCTAATGCTTTTTTGAGTTTGAATAATAAGTGATTTGCTTGTATGTATATTCTAAATTTAAGCAGTGGATGGATATATGACATTATTGGTCACATTGGGTAGTAAATAGACTTTTTAAGGGATGCATGGGAGTGACATGAAATTTCCTGTATTATTTACTGGACAAGCATGTGACTAATTTACCTGTTATTGTTTAATCATAGGATATACTGCTCAAGAACTAGCTTGGCTCGAACCTGCTTTATTTTGTGCTTTACGATCGGTGAGTATTGCTGAATGTGTGTTTTTTTATATAAAAAAAACTTTAATGGGTATGTGTTAGTCTATACATCCCGCAAATAAAAAGCTACTCTGAATGTGTAAATTCAGGTTGAAGAGCCCGCACCTGAGGAGCCAAAGCTTCGACGAATTGCGAAGTACGACAGGTGAGTATTGCTGAATGTGTTTTCTTTTTTAAAAAAACTTTTAATCGGTATTTGTTTTTTTGGATAATTGCTAATGCTTTTTTGAGTTTGAATAATAAGTGATTTGCTTGTATGTATATTCTAAATTTAAGCAGTGGATGGATATATGACATTATTGGTCACATTGGGTAGTAAATAGACTTTTTAAGGGATGCATGGGAGTGACATGAAATTTCCTGTATTATTTACTGGACAAGCATGTGACTAATTTACCTGTTATTGTTTAATCATAGGATATACTGCTCAAGAACTAGCTTGGCTCGAACCTTCTACAGATTGGCTCGAATCTTGACTCGAACCTACTTTATTTTGTGCTTTACGATCGGTGAGTATTGCTGAATGTGTGTTTTTTTATATAAAAAAAACTTTAATGGGTATGTGTTAGTCTATACATCCCGCAAATAAAAAGCTACTCTGAATATGTAAATTCAGGTTGAAGAGCCCGCACCTGAGCCAAAGCTTCGACGAATTGCGAAGTACGACAGGTGAGTATTGCTGAATGTGTTTTTTTTTATATAAAAAAAACTTTAATGGGTATGTGTTAGTCTATACATCCCGCAAATAAAAAGCTACTCTGAATATGTAAATTCAGGTTGAAGAGCCCGCACCTGAGCCAAAGCTTCGACGAATTGCGAAGTACGACAGGTGAGTATTGCTGAATGCGTTTTCTTTTTTAAAAAAACTTTATTCGGTATGTGTAAACATCCAGTAAATAAAAGCTACTCTTTATTCAGGTTTTGGAAATCCTCGTTTTTAAATGATGGGTGTTACATATGTGAATTAAAAATTTGAAAAAATTGACATAAGTCCAATCCACATAAACAAATGGCATATGTCAATTAGTAATATCAGCAAAACAACTGTAAACCATATCAATAGACATATATATTGATTTATTGTATATATCAATTTCTTAATTTACGTATCAGTATATTGATTTATTGTAGAATCAATTTCTTAATTACGTATCAGTATATTGATTTATTCTATATATCAATTTCTTAATTTACATATCAGTATATTGATTTATTGTATATATCAATTTCTTAATTTACGTATCAGTATATTGATTTATTGTAGTTCGTGTTTGACCTTAACAGGTTCGTGTCTTAACAGGTTTCGTGTGACCATTTTTGAAAATATATGAATAGTAACCGTATTTGTGAATAGTAACCGTATTTGTGAATAGTACCATATATGTGAATAGTACCGTATATGTGAATAGTACCGTATTTGTGAATAGTAACCGTATTTGTGAATAGTGCCGTATATGTGAATAGTAACCGTATTCATGAATAGTAACCGTATTTGTGAATAGTACCGTATTTGTGAATAGTACCGTATACGTGAATAGTAACCGTATTCGTGAATAGTAACCGTACTTATGAATAGTACCATATTCGTGAATAGTAACGGTAAATAGTAAAGGTAAAAAGTAAATTGTAAATAGTAAAGGTATAAAGCATATTCTAAGGCATATTCCAAAGCATATGCTAAAGCATATTCTAAGGCATATTCTAAAGCATATTCTAAAGCATATTCCAAAGCATATGCTAAAGCATATTCTAAAATTATTTTCTATATATAGTCACCTTAGTTCAACCATAAAACTCACACCATTATATATTCACTTCTAAAAATATCTCTTTCTCTCTAATAAAGAAACTAACTTATAACAATAATCATCTTCAAAGAATCAAGAATTCAAGGTTTTAATTGGTTCAAAGTGTTCATCCTCTCTATTTACTCCAAATTCGAATTTATGCATCAAAAGACTTTTGGTAAGTTAAACTCATTCCATAATCATCATTTTATGTTCATTAACTTGTTTCTAGTTGATTTCAAGTATATTCGGGTCACAAATCGGGTCAAAATGCAATTAAAGTCTTAGAAATGGGTCAAATGATTTGGGCATGATTTTGATGTTTTAAGATAAAACTAGTTGATGGGTTATGTCTATGTGGTGAATTCATACTTAGTATAGGTTCAAACATGAGTATTTTAGCTTCCTTAATCGATTTCTAGGCTAAAAATGAGTTTTGGAGGGTGTTTGGTTCGTATTTGGGTTGATGAATTATGCAGAACTGAAAACTGAAATGTAACGGCCGTTACATATGTAACTCCCGTTACTATATGTAACGCCCGTTACTTTTGTAACGCCCGTTAGGGACTGATTTTGACAACATTTTCAAACGTCAATAACTTTTGAACCGTAAGTCCGTTTTCGATGATTCAAGCGGCCACGGAAGCGTAATTGAGTCTATTTTCCAATGGTATAGGCCTCTGAGTCCAGAACATAGTTCTAATATTTCAAAAGTTTTGATAAAGCAACAGTGGTCAAGTTTCGACTAGTCATTGTGAAACAAAATGAAATGATTCCACTTCGGTTGGATCAAAGCCTTATAAAATGGACATAATAAAGCTTTTATAGTAAGATTAGGTCAATATTCATAGGACCTTACCTCTTGAGATGCTTTAGGATTAATGTAATACGTGTGTGATTAGGTTTTGGCTATCGTGGACATCGGTTCTACTTTCTTTCGACTTGGGATTTTATTGCTCATTTCAGGTGAGTTTCGTAAACCCTCCCTACTCAATTGAGATTCGGGCTGAAAAGTGTACATATACGTGTTTGTTAAACGTGCTTGTTGAACGTTGTTAATCGTTATATGGAATCGTATTTGTAGAACGTGCTTGTTAAACGTTGTTAATCGTATATGGAATCGTTGTTGTTAAACGTTGTATTGTATGAAACGTAAACGTTGTGATCATGCCGTTATACATGCTGTTGAAAGACACATAAGTCATGTTGTTGTACATGCATTTGGAATATATGTAAGTCATGCTGTAATGATCACGCCTTTGGAAGACATGTAAGTCGTGCCGAAACGTGTTGAATCGTGATATGTGTTGATGTTGTGCTAACGTATACCCTTTTAGGGTTTTCTTGATGTGATTAGGTATTCTAATCCCCGTATATCGTTAACGGTTGTATTCCCGATACGTTTATTCCTTGTTACTTGTCCCTACGAACTCACCAACTTTATGTTGACGCTCTTTAGTACACTTTTCAGGTAATCAAGTTAATCAGAGACAAAATGGATGATTGCATGCTTACTTGCTAGGATTGGACTAGCTTTGGACTTTCTGGATCCATGATCCTTACTTCCCTTTTTTGGGTTACTTTTAGGATTAACTGCTATCGATTGAATTGCCTTTTATTATTGATTGAACATGTATTTCAATGAATGTTGATGATTGTATACGTTTGTACAAGTTTAAGGATTGTTTCAATCCTATGTTTTCATATAGTTTGACTCTACATAATTTCCATGTCGTGCTGTGCTTTTCTAAGTGATACCCCATGATTCTGCCATGTTGGGGTGTTACATATGTGATAGCCAAATTCCTTAGCCGTACGGGCTCCGCCCTCGGATTTAAAAATTCGTCGAAAGTATATCGAATGACATCTCTAATGAAAGAGCATGAAATTTTAAGAACACCCATATAATTTTTATAATTTATCGATGTACGGTTTTTGAGATAAAAGATTTTGAATGAATTAGAGGAATAAAATTATTTATGGAGGAGAGAGAAAAAAAATGAGTGGTTGAGATTTGAGGAGAGAGATGGAAAGTTGTGGGGCATTGATGTATGGTACATCATGCATTATCATGTGTACATTGTTGAAATTGAAAGTTGAAAGTCGAAACCTTATTTGCTTTATAATATAGTATAGATATATGTGCGTTTAGATTTTACTATAGAGTACAAACCGTGTGTTCAGCATCAGCAGCAGCTGGAGGACAAGGAAAATGGTTATGTCAATTTCTTTCCTGTTTTTCACATATTATCATGTTTCTCCTTGCTTAGGAAAATGGTAATGTTAATTTCTTTCCTGTTTTTCACATATTATCATGTTTCTCCTTGCTTAGGAAAATGGTAATGTTAATTTCTTTCCTGTTTTTCACATATTATCATGTTTCTCCTTGCTTAGGAAAATGGTAATGTTAATTTCTTTCCTGTTTTTCACATATTATCATGTTTCTCCTTGCTTAGGAAAATGGTAATGTTAATTTCTTTCCTGTTTTTCACATATTATCATGTTTCTCCTTGCTTAGGAAAATGGTAATGTTAATTTCTTTCCTGTTTTTCACATATTATCATGTTTCTCCTTGCTTAGGAAAATGGTAATGTTAATTTCTTTCCTGTTTTTCACATATTATCATGTTTCTCCTTGCTTAGGAAAATGGTAATGTTAATTTCTTTCCTGTTTTTCACATATTATCATGTTTCTCCTTGCTTAGGAAAATGGTAATGTTAATTTCTTTCCTGTTTTTCACATATTATCATGTTTCTCCTTGCTTAGGAAAATGGTAATGTTAATTTCTTTCCTGTTTTTCACATATTATCATGTTTCTCCTTGCTTAGGAAAATGGTAATGTTAATTTCTTTCCTGTTTTTCACATATTATCATGTTTCTCCTTGCTTAGGAAAATGGTAATGTTAATTTCTTTCCTGTTTTTCACATATTATCATGTTTCTCCTTGCTTAGGAAAATGGTAATGTTAATTTCTTTCCTGTTTTTCACATATTATCATGTTTCTCCTTGCTTAGGAAAATGGTAATGTTAATTTCTTTCCTGTTTTTCACATATTATCATGTTTCTCCTTGCTTAGGAAAATGGTAATGTTAATTTCTTTCCTGTTTTTCACATATTATCATGTTTCTCCTTGCTTAGGAAAATGGTAATGTTAATTTCTTTCCTGTTTTTCACATATTATCATGTTTCTCCTTGCTTAGGAAAATGGTAATGTTAATTTCTTTCCTGTTTTTCACATATTATCATGTTTCTCCTTGCTTAGGAAAATGGTAATGTTAATTTCTTTCCTGTTTTTCACATATTATCATGTTTCTCCTTGCTTAGGAAAATGGTAATGTTAATTTCTTTCCTGTTTTTCACATATTATCATGTTTCTCCTTGCTTAGGAAAATGGTAATGTTAATTTCTTTCCTGTTTTTCACATATTATCATGTTTCTCCTTGCTTAGGAAAATGGTAATGTTAATTTCTTTCCTGTTTTTCACATATTATCATGTTTCTCCTTGCTTAGGAAAATGGTAATGTTAATTTCTTTCCTGTTTTTCACATATTATCATGTTTCTCCTTGCTTAGGAAAATGGTAATGTTAATTTCTTTCCTGTTTTTCACATATTATCATGTTTCTCCTTGCTTAGGAAAATGGTAATGTTAATTTCTTTCCTGTTTTTCACATATTATCATGTTTCTCCTTGCTTAGGAAAATGGTAATGTTAATTTCTTTCCTGTTTTTCACATATTATCATGTTTCTCCTTGCTTAGGAAAATGGTAATGTTAATTTCTTTCCTGTTTTTCACATATTATCATGTTTCTCCTTGCTTTGATGAAATGCGAATTTATGCTGCATTCTTTATCCCTTATATACTTGTAATAATATCCTTTTCCTTTTGATATATATATATATTATATATATTTTTTTATCTTTTATATATATATATTCATATATTTTTTGTATACAAGTTTTACTATCAAGTGCAAACCATCTGCTGTTTCCCTTTGCTTTGATGACATGCGTATTTATGTTCCAAAAGAAAAGGGTAATGTTTTTCATTTATTTTTTTTGCTTTGATGGTATGCTTATTTATGTTGCATTCTTTATACATTACTTAAATATAATATCTCTTTCCACTTAATCTAATTTTGTATACATGTGTATGTAGCTTTTATTATAGAGTGCAAACCGCTTGCTCAGCATCAGCAGCAGCCGGAGGACAAAGATTTTGGTAATGTTAATTTCTTTCCTGGTTTCCTTTGCTTCAAAGATTTTGGTAATGTTAATCTAATTTTGTATACATGTGTATGTAGCTTTTAATTTGGATGATGAGTATGCTCACGCATATGATATTAGCCTTTACTCAGTATGGACCAAGGAACATCCTGCAGGTAGGTTATCAAACACACATGTATATATTGTATATACATATATACCCTATATTTTTTATTATTGAAAGAATTTCATCCATGCTGCAAATAGTTTGAAATGCTTGAATTAAATGCGAGTGTCACTATGTTTATTTCAAGCTAATAAACTTATTTTAAAAATTGTTCTTGTATTTTTTTTTCTCTTCTTATACATGTTTTAAACTAGTTGTGTAAAATAGCAGTGTGTGTGGGGTTGTGTTTGGGGTTGCAGTTGCTGAATATATTCTGCTGCAGATGTCTTTCATCTGCTAAACACTTGTTATTGCAACCACTTTAAACTTTTGGTTTTAGTGTCAGAAGGACTAATGGACCACAACACTAGTATATGTGTAGTTCTAAGCATTTGGTTTTGAGGAACGGGTAAAAAATGGGCGGAATGTGAATTTCTGCAGTCATGGCTCAGTATCTAAAAAACTTTACTTGAGTCATTTGGTTGTAGTTAACGGGTCACAATGACCAATACAGATGATGTACTGCAGTTCTAAGCAAGTCGTTTTGGATAGTGAGTAAGGCATCCTTTTGAAAGATTGGATTCGGGTCATGGGCCATCTGGGCCGAGTTGGCCTGGTATTAGTTTTGTCCCCTCTTTTTTAAGGTATCAAACTAGTTGCAGCAAAGTTTTGACAAACATGTGCTAGTTGATCTCCATAGGTTTAGACTTCTACAAGAGACTAGAAAAAAGAGGTTGTAATCGTCATTAGTGGTTTTTTGGATAGATTGCTAATGCTTTTTTGAGTTTGAATAATAAGTGATTTGCTTTTGTATTTATATTCTGAATTTAAGAAGTGGATATATGGCATTATTAGTCACATTTGGGTAGTAACTAAACTTTTGAAGGGATGGGAGGGACACGAAATCTTCTGTATTATGTACTGAACAAACATGTAACTAATTTACCCGTTATTGTTCAATCGTAGGATTTACTGCTCAACAAATGGATTGGCTAATTCCTGATTTTGGTCGTCGTGCACGACCGGTGAGTATTGCTGAACCTGTTTTTTTAGAAAAAAATCTTAATTCTGTATGTGTATACATCCACTAATAAAAAGGCAAACCCTGTGAATGTGTAAATTCAGGCTCCAAAGCCGACATCTTGCCAGCTGCCAAAGATTCCACCACCACCAGTTGTAAAGTACTGAAGTATGACAACTAAGCTGGTCATGGCTAAGAGTTATCCTATGTATGATGGTCTTTTACTCTTTCATTATGCAGAAACTATTTACTCTTTTCTAATAAATATGTATTGTAACCATTCTATGGTATGTTTGAAACTTTGAATTGTTTGGTCGTCAAAAATGTATTCAACTATACTCTCAACTAGTCAACTCTATGGCATGTTTCTTTTTTTTTTCTTTTTTTTTAAGCGGAATCATAGCATTTTGAATGATGGTTTTTTAATATATATAGATGAGAGAGATAACAGATCAGAAGACAAAGATACATCAAAAGAGAATGCACAAAAAGTTTTTAAAAACCAGAATTTTTTTATTTTTTTATTTTTAAAGCGGAATCATAGCATTTTGAATGATGGTTTTTAATATATATAGATGAGACAAAGGTACATCAAAAGAGAATGCTCCAAAAGTTTTTAAACCAACCAGAGAAAACATTAAAGCATTACATAACCATTGAGTCATAGTTGGTTACACTTCGGTGTCATAATCCCAAGGGTCAATGTAGAAAAAGAATCGTTAAGGAACGGATCAAAATTTAAAAATCACATTATTTACAAAAGTCACCGAAAAACAAAAAATGGCCACCAGATATACAAGTCTTTATAAAAAGTCACATTATTATTTACAATTTTTTGTAAATAGTGTGCTTTAATGTTTTCTCTGATCAGGGATAGTGTGCTTTAATATTTAGTCAAATAGCTTAACTGCCCTCCATTAACATGATAATAAAAACTTTTAAGTTTTAAATATGTGGATGAAATGAGCAAATAAGCAATTTGCATTAAATTTCAGCAAATTATAAAGTAACCTTTTACAATTTATATCGAGGAATCGAGGGTTAAGCAATGGAAACCATACAAATCATGTTCTGGAACTTGAAGCTCACCAGAGCATAACACTGCCAAATGTACAGGCCACCTAAAGACAAATCGGGATACTATTACTTGGTAAGTATACTGATCAAATGACGAAGTAAAGATTCAGTATTTACATTGGGTTTACCTCTTGAGGCGAACACGACTCTTATAATGGGCTTGTGATTTACATCTAAAGGGCGGTATGCATTAAGAAAGTAGTGACAGTCAATACAACAGGTAAACATGCCTATGTTATGGGTGCTTGAAAAAAAAAGTGGGTAAAAGATTGATTAGGGAGATGATGTACTGTAACACCCCAACATGGCGGAATCATGGGGTATCACTTAGAAAAGCACAGCATGACATGGAAATTATGTAGAGTCAAACTATATGCATTCAATAGATTGAAACAATCCACAAGCTCATTCAAATATATTACAATAATCAACATTCATCAAAATACACACTCAATCCATACTTAAAAGAAAAATATTCAAACGATAGTAGTTGATCCTAAGCATAACCCGTTAAAGGGAAATAAGGATCACGGATCCAGAAAGTCCAAAGAGAGTCCAAACCCTAGCAATGCAAGCATCTATTCATCTATTCTGTCTCTGATTAACTTGATTACCTGAAAAGTGTACTAAAATGCGTCAACATGAGTTCGTAGGGACAAGTAACAAGGAATAACCGTGTCGGATAACAACCGTTAACAATAAGTGAGGATTAGGAGAACTAATCACATCCAAGGAAAACCTATAAGGTTTCACGTTATCACAATTCAATACAAGTCAACGTTCAACAACAACGATTCCATATAACGTTCAACAACAACGATTCCATATAACGTTCAACAACGTTCCATAACAATCAATAACGTTCAACAACGTTCCATAACAATCAATAACGTTCAACAACGTTGAACAACGATCAATAACGTTCAACAACAACGATTCCATATAACGTTCAACAACGTTCCATAACAATCAATAACGTTCAACAACAACGATTCCATATAACTTTCAACAACGTTT
>JAXHQA010000521.1:0-10977 GCA_034093135.1 Erigeron breviscapus
CTTTTTTAATATTTCTGACGAACATGTTAGGACTTTCAGGAAAGGCTCAATTTGAGAGTTTTACTAAATTTAAATCAGAAATAAAAACCACCGAGACTTTTCATATGAAAATTTTTTAACGCTTAAATGCAAGTACAGTATTTTTTTCCTTTTCCTTTTTTGTCTTTTTTTTCTTTTCCTCTTTTCTTTCATATCCTATCTTCTTTTTTTTGGCACCACCCCTGAATCCCCCTTGTGGATTTCCAAAAGTCTTAAATGATCAATATACTTTGAATTTAACAAATACTTTGTAGCATGGCCACAGGCGACCGTAAAATTTTCCCCAGTTGACAAAAAGTAACGCGTGCGTCGGGCATCCAAAGCGAAAATGTTAAGATGTGTAAGTACATCTGTGGCACATCTTTACTGGGAGAAGCAGAAGAGAAGACATGCCGCGGACACAAAGTGGACAGGGGCCTGGACCAAGATCTGGAGAAGCTGCGAGATCTGGAATCCCAACCAGATGCCTCTGTCGCAGTTAATTCGTTTTTCCAACCCTTCGCGTCTGAACATCCCTTCTTTCCTAAACCACCCCCTCCCCCCTATAAATCCCCCTTCACCGCCCGACCAACGAGTGGTAAGCATGAGGGAATTTCACTCACTTTGTTGTCATATTCCATCTAATTCTCATCTGTATCTTTCAAGTGGCATGCCTCTTCATCTGGATTGTATTTTGTTTTCATTTTCCTCCACCCGCTGAATACTCCTTGCGCATTCCGTAATTTATTCAACCTCTCTCACGATTTAATTATTCGAAGGATCTCTCTTTACTCTTTTCTCTTTGTTTGTGCTCTGTTGTCTTCTTATACACCTTTGTTTTCACTTGAACGTTGAAAACCTTAATTTATCAACCAAGGCAAGCTTTTTTTCCAACACATCGGTGTTGGGTCCTCCGGCTTGTTTTTTTTTCTTACTCATACTGGACTTCATTTGATTGACCGCATCAGCATCAAGGTTAAATCCATAGACATAAACTGGGAAAAGGAAGATCCGACGCCCTATAAAAAAATAGTGAACGAAAAAGGGCATTTTGGTCATTTTTCCTATTTTTGTCCCGCACCCCAAATGCTGTTCAAAGTTACGCCTATGAGTACCTACCTAAATCGAACGCACAGAAAGTAATATCTTCGCTGAGGTTAAAAATAATAAATTGTGGGTCGGCAGTTTTTTTCTTTAAATAAACCCTTTATTTTGGACTGCAATTTTAATTTCTTTTTTTTAAATATATTCTCGTTTTTTTGTTGAATCAAAGGTGATTCAGTTAAATTTTTAAAATAGAATTACAGCAATAATATTTTTGTTAAATTTATTTCAGTTTTGGTTCACTTACAAAGTGGTGTCCTCAAATTAAGGTAACGTTTTATTAAATAAATGACCAACTATTCGTCAGAAAACAGTTCGTTTTAAATTTACTCCTTGTTTATTGACCCCCAAAGCTTTTGGCTACGTTACACAAATTATTCAGAACCATATACCTACCCCAGTTACCATCTACTGACCATTGACGAAGACTTTGTCCATGACTTGATTGTAATAAAATGTTTTGTTAAAGTACCGATACTATTTGACAAACAAATAGTTTTGTCAGTTGACCTACACTATTGAACAAACCGTTTTTTTTTTTTATAATTATTTAATAATTTGTTCTAAGTTGCCAGAATTAGTTGACAGCACACTGTCACGTTAACTGACTAGTTTTTTTTCATCATTTTTTAAAAAAAAACGGATCTAGTACAGTAACAAATTATTTGTTGGCTGATTTTACAGAAATTTTGTCGGTTCTACGACAAAGAACGGGTTACTTTTCTTAAACCTTTTGTCGGTCACAATTTGACTTTCCAGTTCGCACTAAACAAAAATACGTGAAGAATGTCTCAATTAAAAACTCTATTTGATTAACTGGTTAATATCATGACCACTTGAGATAATACATATGAATTCTTTTTCATACGCAACGTTTTACAGGAATTTGTGAATCAATTAAAAAATCTCCTATGCCCAATTTTTCTCGAAGCTATATCATTTTTTTTTGTCCTAAAATAAAATTCACATCTACCAAACAGTATATTAAATAGAATAAAACGCGCTCCCACCTAAATGTATGAAATAATAGTTTAAAAAAAAAAAACAAAAAATTCAACTAAAAAATAGAAAATAAATTTATTGAAAAAAAATTTTAAAAATTTGGAATGACACAAAGAATTCGTCTAAATACTAAAGATTTGATTGCAAATTAAATTTTAAATTTAAAAGAATCTTTGCAGACTGGTAAATATTTATTCAAGTGAGTCCATTTCTTAGTTTTATTATTTTTTGTGTAATTTTGGTATCAATGAGTTTTAGCTACTTTTCTTGTTTATGCCTCCACTTTGAGTCAATTTTTTTTTTTTTTTAAAAAAAACACACTCTGTACATACCAATGTTTCAACGGCAAAAACACCAAAACTGCTTTAAAAAATTAAAAAAAAAGTCAACAAATTTTAAGTTTAGGGATACTACAACCTACTTTGACAATGAAGTAGCTGTAGTATCCTCTTTATCAGGGGCAATACGATTAGTCAGAATTTATTATAAGTCTTCGATGGACCAGTGCCATGGTTTAGTTTAGGTAAGTATAGTTTTTTTCATGGGCTCACTACCCCGCCACTTAACATTTATTGATTGTGTTTTTATTTTTAACACATTTTCGTTTGCTTTTTGACGTATATTGTAGTATAATTTGTCTTGAGTTAATTTAAAAAAAACCTGACTCTAAATCGGAGCAAAAATAGAAAAAAAAAAAAAGTAGCTAAAGCTAAACAGTAGGTAGTTTTACATTGATTTCAAATATTGGAACTAGAAAAATAAAGTAGATTAGGATATAAACTCTTGGGAAGGATGATATGCAGATTTTCAATCACAAACCTCTGTGATGAACTTTGAACTTAGACTTTAAAAGGAGATTAGTGATGCACAATAGTTAAACACAATGAAAATCCACAGAGTCCCTTTTCCCCGTCTTTCATTATTTAAACAGTTGCTAAACCCAGGAAAAGTACGTCGCCTCTAACTCATTGAATGGGCATCAGGGTTGTGCATATGGCCGTAAAAAATTACGACATTTTAATGGGTTGGCAGATGGGCCTCATTGATTGGCTCACAAAATCGAGACGCAAAAAAAACAAGAAGCAGTTAGTGATGAATTAGCTGCTTTTTTATTCTCTTTCGCTGATCTATATTGAATCTCGTGGAGTTTGCAGTGTGGGTGGCACACAAATAGGGTGCCCCTCTCAAACACAAATAAGGAGCAGAGTTCAAGATTTGAAACTGCAAATGTAATCTGTCTAAGGATGAAGCATCGGTTCGAAGCTTTTTTTCCCATTTAACCTCGTGTATCACAAGTAGCATTTTGAACTATAGTTTCTCAAAAATTGCAATATTCTTTAAAAAAACCTAAAAAAACCGTTTCTTATAAAAAAAATAGACGGAAAATAGCTAGAAAAATTGCTATCTATTCCCTACTCTTTCCCGGATTTCTCCTGTTTTTTAAAAAAAAAAAAAAAATTTGTCAAAAATGTAGTAATTTTTCAGAAAGACCATAGAAGAATTGATTTTTTTTTTTGGATTTCTCCCAAAAATGCAAAACTTGTGGTCATTTTTCAGATAAAAAATAGAATAAAAATTGAAATATTATCACTTTTCCAGATTTCTCCCAGAAAATGTAACAAAAACCCCATCTCTATATTCTTTCCATATTTTCCATCAATCATATTCTTTCTAGAAAATGGGAAAAATATAGAAGCTTCTGTAATTTTTCATATCATTTTCTGAAAAAATAGCAATAATTTCAATGTCACAACACGAACGCTATTGTGGATTTCCTGCGTCCTAGAAAAAATAATCCGACAAGGGTCGGCCAAAAATTTTTTGTTGATATCAGCAATTAATTACTTATACACATAAACAAAGTTATTGTCTGACATCGACAAGAGTACACGGCAGGGCCAGCCATATCGCACGAATAAAGCTTGAGATTTTGAATCGGAACACACAGGTCTGGCTATGTCCGCCGTCATCGGTTGGCGAATTCCCCATAAGATTGCATGGACTCCCGGTGACGTCATCTCCGGCATGCACACCTACTGTTTAACTACTCTAAATCTCAGGCTTTTTCTCGTGCGAACATGGGCAGCCCTGGTACACGGAAAGCAAGCCTGCAGTTGTGGATTGTGATACCACTAATGTGGTAAATATCTAACACCACTATCATTGTGCGCGACACAGTTTTCCCGTAGTTTCTGTACATTAAAAAAATAACGTTTAAAATTACCACTGGGGGAGACTGTTGTAATATTACCCAGAGCTATGTAGCCAGTACCATAAACTGCGTTTCAAGTACACAATTAGTTGTGTTCGATATTTACCGCATAGTGGTATTCACAACCACATAGTGGTACAGGAACAGCAACTATTTTTTTTCATCGTAGTACCTACATATATTCTCTTACCTCTACTATCATGGTTGACGTCAAAAACGTTCGCTATCATCAGCTGATTTCCGCTGTTCCCAAAAATTAACTAACTTATTTATGATCTTTTGTTTGTTATTTTCACCAGGGCAGTTTACAATGTGGTCCAGACAAAACCTCAAGAACAGCTGGTATTTTTGATATCTATCAAATCCCAGTCTACAATTTTTCTAGGGTGCTAAACCAAATGGTGGGAACCATTTTTTCGTGTGTCCCTAAAAACGGGAGGCCACCAGCCTGTTCTTTCAATGCCAAAGCCAACTTGTGATGCATTATCAAAAGAGCATACAAAAATAAGAGTTTGGCGAAACGAACACGTATATTCTCCTATTGTTTCAAAATTATGGAAAAAAATTTATGTTACATATTTTAATTTTTTAGGTGGTTTAGTTTAGTTCATAATAATGTCACCATCATGTTGAGATAGTTGTAGTGGAATGTATGTCATTATTCGATTCCAAACTCCTAAATTTGCTCTTGCTCTACTTATTTATTTTCTTCGGAAGTACGTCTTATGCAACTTTATAAATTATATTAGTAGAAAATGATTAAACTTTTACATAGTTTAATTTAAGTTAATCATTAGTACAATAGTACAAAGAAATTATCAATTGAATTAAACCGTGCCTTCTTCGTTTTCGAACAAAAAACTCCCTAAAAGTAAGGATATATTGGAACAATACCATACATGCACTTAAAATTGCCTATGTTCAGGCGCTTCAAACATGATGGGAATCCTCCGTTACCGTTGTATACTATAATGTGGAACATTCGTATAACGTTGGGTAAAAACGGATGTTCATGATCATTTTCGGATCTTAAATGACTCTATGTTAGTGGATAGAAGCATTGACCAACACAAACACTGTAAAAACGTTGCCAAATTTGCGCCATTTTTCGACTGCAGCATTTTGCGAAGTTATTTTCTTTAGACTTCAAAAATGTTTCTGGTGACTAGTGCTTATCCCACAGAGACATAACCATAAGGCGGAAGGGTCGTGAGTAGGCAACCCCCCCCCCCCCCCGGGCCCTGCTTTACATCTGAACCTTCTTAGGTAGGTAAAATGTTTGTGGTGTGCACATTTCAACAGATTATAAAGTAGTAATCATTTCTGGAGATAATTTAAAAAAGTAGGCAATGTTGAAAAGACAACCCTCGAAAGCTCAAAGGTTCTTACTGGGGGAGACCCTTTTCGTAAAAGTGGTGATTTTTTTTTTTGCAAGGCCCCTCCCTAACTGGGATTAAATCTGTTCTTGTATCGCTTGATCTTTTTGTTGCTGATAGACTGGCAGATAGACCTTTAGAATGCTCAGAAAATCCAACTTTTTCATGGATAAATTTAGCCAAATTGTGGCAACGTTTTAAGGGTTGCAGTTAGTCAAATGGACTCTATCACTCACTATCTAGTCTTTCATGTCGAAAATGATCAAAACATCCGTTTTTTATAAAAAATTATGAGTTTTTATCTATTTTAAAATTTTGTCCAAAATCGACGAATTTTGCCAATATAAAAAATCCCCTAGGCAAGGTAGGTCTAGGATTCGAATAATGGCTTCAACTGTTTGCGCTCACTATTGTGTCAAAAGCCGGAAAATGCCTGGTGGAGCATGACTTTTCAAAAACAAAAGTTCAAATGCTGGATTCCCCTACTGTGGGGGTGGAGATAGCACAGCACAACATAGCATTGAAAAATTGTTTAAATAGAAGTCATAAGGTACTATTACGCTGGCGTCAAAAATTGGTTCGTGGCGAGGTTTAGAGAGACACTGACTGACAATCGCTTGGTGTGCATAGGTTACACGCTGTTTTTACCGATAAAATCATCACATTTTTGAATTTCCCTCCGTAGGTACCTATGTGTCACCTCTTGTCATTGATTGTGCAATAATAATCAAGACGTCTGCTTTTCAAACGCGGTTCGAGTCCTGTTAGCGGCAGGTAACATTTGATTTTCTCCGCTTCCAACCAAAAATTACATTTTTTGTAAGTCGGTCAACCTTACTTAACAACATTGCTTTCCCACAATCCCCTCCCCCGCCCCCCCCATGAGTGTGAATGTTCCGCCACCCTCTTTTCTCCAAGGGCTAAAAGCCCAAGCGCTGCAAAAGAAAGCCGGAGGAAAGGGATCAAAGATATCTACCGGATTGCATCGCCACTCCCGACCATGTGGGGGGGGGGGGTGGGCGATGACTTGCATTTGCCGTTTGCGAGGGTTGAAAATCATAGAACCTTTTGAAATGATTAAGTTGACCGCCGAAGACAACGCATTTCTCCTGCTTCGACCAACCTTGTTACACGTATAAGGTAAGGTTATCTTTTTTTTCTAGAGCCTCTTGATAGAGATATCAGGGACTCCAGTGGCAGGGCGTCGTCGCCAGACTCAGGCGCGGGCCCCACTGAGAAATCGGGAAAATCTCCCGGTGGGCCTCGATCCGCGAGGTTTACAAAGAGAAAATAAAGTAAAGGAAGGAGGAGGAAGGAGGAAAAAAGAAGAGAGGAAAGGAAAGGGAGGAGAAAACAAAAAATAGGAACGAAAACTTTTTGACGGGGCCGGGACCTGGCGAGATTGTGGTTGAGAAAATAATGACGTTATTAAATCATTCACATAGACTTTTTCTGTATAATTCTAGTTATAACAATCCATAAAACAGCCTTTTTTAGGATATAAAGCAACAAAAAAGCTGCCCGGGGCTTCGGTGCGGTCCCAGGCCCCCCCGGAATCCCTGGGCAGGTTTTTTAATTATTTTGTAGCGCTGATACCTAGTCCCAACAAAATAGGGAATGAGAAATTGTTCAAACACAAATTAGTATCTATTAAAACGTACGTAAATACTGTGGAAAGCGGAGCGCCGTCCGGTCAATTTAGCGCCGCACAGCTGCGGCATTCAATCGCGTATGTCTGCTGTTCAGTAAGTTAAAAGCGCCCCGCAATTAGAGTGATGCAATTCCACGACTGTCCGTAATCGACACTGTTCTCTTTACAGCGGTCCCCCCCCCCCCCCCGTGATATAGAGTATTCTGTTCTTACTACTGTTTTCTTAGCCTATATATTTCCCGTGCTCTATTCAAGTTCCTCTTTCTCCTTTTCTACTTGCTTTAAACTCTATCTCTTTTAAACTTTATAGTACTACAGATTTGGCATTTTCTGGGGAGGCATCCCCCTAGATCCCTTGGAGGAGATTGTCCCCCCCGCAAAACCCCAGTCGGCCGGTCCGACTGTCGATTTCCCGGTACGATTTTTTTTTTGAGCGAGTTCCGCCTCTGGCCAGACTACATATTGGGGGGGGGGGGGGGGGGTTTCACTATTTTGTCAAATGTGGGATTGTAACACCCCCCTCCCCCCCAATTCCTTTGAAAATTTGAGTCTGCTAGGCTGCTTATTTTGAACCAAATCATACTCATCTTTCCAGGCCTAACTGGGTCCTCAAGAGGGCGCGGGTCGGTCAATACAGTGGACGTCCGGGAGGTTGAGGGGGGCGCCTCCCCAATAAGGGGTCCGGGGGCTGTCCCCGGGAAATTGTTGAAAAAAGGCTTCTTTAGGATGCAATTTTTAGCATACTTTAAGGTTTCAAATTACTGAAATATTTGGTTTTCGCGGAGAGGATTTTATCCTCCTCCATTTCCCGTTAAGCCTCATGATTTTTCCGACGGCACAAAATTCTAACATAAACCGTAGAGTTTTTTGAAGGTAACTTTGTACTAACGAAGTACTTCTTCAGTTACAATTTGGGTGTCGTTTTTTCACGTTACTTTTTGTTTTTTCCCCACATGAGACTTCCGTCCTATAATTTTCCCATTCAACTACTCTCATTTCAGGACCCCTTTCATTTGGGGGGGGGGGGAGACTGAGAGCACTTTGAGGGGGCTGAACCTCCCCGGCGACGCCATTGTTTCAGTTACGGAATCTCCAAGGTACCTTGGAACTCTAACGTCGGGCGCGGATTATGTCAACGCATACCGCGAATACCAGATCATTGTCAAAAGCAAAGGAGAACAGCCGTTAAGTTTAATTGATTCTTTTGAATCGCATTCGACTTCGCAATTCGCAATCGCGTGGTGTCTTCAGGGCCGTAGCCAGGATTTTTAAGTGTGTAGGGGGTAAGGAGTGTAAAGAAGGGGGGGGCTGAGTTTGACGTGGTAGAGGGTAAAAGTACGCGTACGCAGCTCGAAACGAAATTTCCAACGCGATTACGAATGCGATATACAACGAATGCGACTCAAAGAATCACAACTTTTTTTAGTCACTCCGCAGTACGAAATTCATTTCCTTCGGCACAGCCCTATCGTTCGCATGTCATCTACTCTACCCCATGTACCTTACTTACATTCGGGTACCCCATCGCACCTCGCCCCTCGTTGCGGAAATGGCGATTGTGACGCGCGCAAATGCGGGGAGCATCGCGCCTCGACGCAGTAGAGAGTAGATTAGTCGACTGACCTATCTCTCTTTTTTTTTTGAGCCATGCAACAAAACATACATACCTCACTTCGAAAAGTTTATGTCGTGTTGTGTGCATCTTGTCCATCATTTCTTATAATACGCAGAATCAGCGTTTGTTTGACATTAATCCAAGCCATTTACTTGACTCGTTGATTGGACTATATTATGTTTATTTATGTGGCCTTATTTTGTACGTTTGTATGTGCTTATAGTTTGAGCAATCTATTTTTTAAATTTCAACTCAGCTATCACGCCAGGGAGACGCAGAAATCAGTGTGTACCATTTTAGCCACTATTATAGGATGGACTCATAGGTATCTAGTATCTGTGGAGCGGCGCCTCTCTTTTACCATGTTTTCAAGCATTTGTAATTTTGACATAATTTATTTATGATTTTATTGGAAACGCTTAGCGGGACACCAATAAACATGTTTCTTGTAGAGCAGAACATTCTAAGTCTACGCTTTGCGGTTAGTTCGAAGTCCACCAAATCGCGCATCGATGCTGGCCTCCACCCGCTCGCCCTGATTGAGTAAATTTTTGGAAAAACTAACCGCTATCTGTCAAAAGCGAGACTCAGCATGTTTTGCTATAGCTGTTCGCCAATTATTTGTTTTATTGTGAGTCAGCAAGGAGAAACTTACTAATTGCGGACTTTGACTGCTATAAGTAAAACCTTACCAATGTGGAAGAGGGGTACTACTGCAGTCTCAGGCGTTAACAAGCTTGTGTGATAACTACTATTGGACCACCATGTAGTTGACATCAATCAATATTCAATTGGACTTGTTGTAGCAATCATGGTTTTGAAGAGTAATGGATTGTTGATTGATACCCGATCATACTGCCCGTCAAAATGACCGATAATCGTTGCTGGCACAACAATTTTTAAAAACTAACATAAATTGTTTAGGGAGCCAATGGACGTGTCGTCTGATTTTTAGGGCCAATTTTATCGTATCATAAAGCGCTTCGTTTTAATAGTAAGAGTTTAATTTTGTGTTCCGTTTTAAATTTTCAACAGCGACCTAGTCCGAACCTAAAAACTGAATTGAATTCTCTTTACATTAACTCTTATCTTAGGGGCCTAGATTATCACCAGACTCAGTAATACACCAAATTTCGGCAGCCACTGGAATCAGAAAAATTTGAAACTGATTAAAACGTTTTAAAAATTTGTTTAAAAATACAAAATTCATAATGAAAGAAAAAAGGAGGACAATTGAACAATGAGAGATTAAAATTTTTTAGGCGCAAGGTTTGAAATGGAGCGGTCTATTTTTTAGGCTCAAATGGACCATGTTTAGGTGCATCGTATTCGAGGCGGGCACGGTAATTTTATTAAACACTGCCGCACAAGCCTAGGGCAACTAGTGGGTGGGCAGGACCACCCCAGAGGACCATTCTGGCCACCTTAGAAGTTTGTTTAATGGGAATTGAATCCAAAGTGAGGATCTGAAAAAAGAGGGTGATGTAAAGGCTAATTTGTGCCAAATTAGTCTCCTTGTTTAATACAGATGAACTCAAAGTGTGCTAGAGAGACTTGCTAGCCAGAAGCTTTATGCCGCTCTAAATAATGAAAGGGCTTAGGATATTGGATTTACACTTTTTGTTTGAAATCCTTGGAACTAAAAAATGATAATCAAAATAAAAAATCCGCTGAATAATCTTGAAATATAATCACAATACCTTAGAAACCCATAACACACTGTCAAAGGGAAAGCAGCATCGCCTGTCAGGCAGAAAGGAGGAAACACCTGGACTTTTTAAATATTATGAAGCTAGTTACGTTGCCTATGATCTCGCAAGCCATAGTTATACTTAAAGCTAGTAGATAATGCCCCTAAATTAGCAATCTAAAGCTATTGTTCAATTCTAAATGTGAATTATAAAGTACCATTGAACAAAATTTTATTGATGATCAATCAAATTATCAAAAAATAATGTAAGTCTCACAAGTTGAGATACCATCAAAAATCCTTTACGAA
>JAXHQA010000522.1:0-11099 GCA_034093135.1 Erigeron breviscapus
TCCGTAATATCCAACCATAAGTAATAATCAATAATATTTAGCCAAAGGCATAATTCTGATGAATTTGTGCTTGAGCCACTACTAAGACCCTTTCACGTCCAAATAATAATCATGATAATATGTCCCGAAGATATGATAATAGAAGCACATGCTGTCAATCACGTGCAATAATAATAATAAAGGGGTCGTGCCATGGAGACGACCGATAATATAAAGTAGATTAGAGCACCCCTAGGCAGACCGGAGATGAGGGCGACCACTTAGGCGGCCAGTCAACCCGCTGCCATCTTGGTGAGTGAGGGGACGAATCCTAGTTGCGCAACCCTCTAACTACAGGCCTCAATGAGTTAATAGTAGTGTACAGGGGACCACCGTTTGACAGTACTCAAGCTCATCATATAACATATAACACGTTGAACATACAATATAATTCCCATATCATTATCATTATTTCAAAGAATCATTTCATAAGAGAAAGTTATTTTAATTAATCATGTTTTTCACCCCGCAAGTAAAACATATAAAAGAGTTTGAAAGGGGGCTATGACTCACCTTGATATGCCGCATATTATATTACTTATCCAAAATGGGTACTTCCCATCTATCGCTTCCTTGATCATATATCCGTCATATTCCTCAATCACATTTCGAGCCAAGACTATCCCTACGATAGGACTAATATACGTAAGTTCCTATCTTAAGCCATCACTTAGAAATGCCACTATCATTAAGTTTTCATCAATTAAGGAATTCAAGTGTATTGCTAATACTCGTATCTTTTTGGTTGTAGGGATTGATGGTGAAAAAGTCACTTTCAATATACATGTAATTATAAGTTGTTAGAATTTCGGTAATCTGCCTTCATTTGTGGTTTCGTTTGGCATCTTAGGTTATCATATGAGAATGCCATATTAAGTTATATTATCCTTATTCATCATTTGATATGTAACCGATTTTAGCACGAGTTAGCATTTGTGATATCAATTTATAGTTTGGTTAACGTAATTACTTATGTCCATTCCACTTAATTATCGTTTATGTTACTTTGATTTCGCTTATCTTTCAAACTCACATACTTCTTGATATATCTTATGATTATCCGGGTTTATGAAATTCGTTTAAGTGTTATGGGCCATTACCAAATTGGGCTTAAGTGTTATGGGCTTTTAGGTGACTTGGGCTTAATTTAGTTATTGGGCTTAACCTTATTTGGGTCATGTGCTTAATGGGTTATATTGGTTATTGGGCTACATGGTTTATTGGGCCAAGTGGGCCTACTGATTTATGGTTCAATGGGTTTAGTATTTGGGCCGGGTTAGCCCATTATGGTCCTTAGTGTATCTTTTAGCCCATTACACAAATTATTGGTTACTTCAGAATTTTCTGTTTTTACTTCACATTTTTATGAAATGTTGGCTACTGTTTTGGGGTTAAACCGAATTATTTGGACCCTCCTGATTTTTATACAATAACCTATATGTGTCCACTTATTTTGTAATTTTTGGATTAATTTATAAAGAATGTTTACTACCTCTAACTATTTTTATAAATGGAAGTGGTCAAAACAGTCACTGTTTTGCATACACGAAAGTTTTATAAAAGTTCTTTGGGTTTCGCTCTTAATAAAAATTCCATGATTTTATTTTATGTTTAGGACACATTGAACTTACTTTCCACCGAGTATGGCCTCCTGGAACCTTATGGATTAGGAGATAAAAATTGTTAAAGTTGGTAAAATATTCAGACAAAAATACAGTTTTGACCCGTTTTAGTAGAAAAATCGTATCTTTTGTTTTGTTCAGTATTTTTGGGTGATTCCAGTTGGTGGTTAAACTTAACTCGTTTGTCTACAACTTTTATTTTGAAAGTTTTGCTTGAAACGGCCCTCACATGCTCAGTTTACCCGTTCCAAGACAGAAAATTAATTCTGTCAGAATGTATTTTGGTTAATACAACTCACCAATGGTGTTGGTTGCTTGTTTTAGCCCCTAGATTACCACTAACAAGTTTGTTGATCATTTTGTGTGATTTTAACATCAAATATACAGATCTCTTAGCAAATTTAAAGTCACCAATCATCCATCTCAAATCCCCAAATCAAAATCAATCAAAACTAGTGCAAATCTAAGCATGCATGTTAAGATCTAACATTTTTAGACAAGATTACTTATCATCTTTTATGTGTATGACTTTTTAATGATTATTTCTTGTTAACCCATCATTCAAATATGCATGCATGTGTAGATCTAGACTTGTTTAGCTCAAGAAATCAAGGATTAGTGAATGAGATTCTAGAGGGTTCAAGCTAACAACCTTTGAAGATCAAGAGTGTTGTTGGGTCTTGTTATTGGTGGCTGTTCTTGGGCTCTTTGACGGCTGTAACAAGCTTCAAGAGAAGAGAAAATAAGCTACAAAATGAAGGAAAAGATGAAGAACAATCAAAGGAACATGTTGGGTACCCATTGATGCTCAAGAATCAAAAGAAAGTGAGGAGATAGGGGCTGTTTGCTGCCCGTTTTTGCTGCTGCCGATCAGCCACCTTGGAGGGCTGATTTCGAGACTCCAAGGCCTCCCAAGAGCTCCATCTTTGATCTACCTTTAACCCTTAACTAGTTGATGACCCATACTTGTTATTATTATGTTTTGTTAATGAGATTTGAGGGTATTTTCACCCATTTTTCTGCCGAGAAAGAGAGGAGAGGAGGAAGAGATAGTTGAGAGAGTTTTAAAGCATTTCTTGATGTATGTGTGTAAAATGAAAGGACAAGTGGTCCTTCCCTTGGTTGTAGCCGTTCATAAGAGGGGAGGAGTAAAGGAAGTGTGCTTTGGTGGTCCAACTCTTGTCTTGGATAATTAAAATGCATGTTACTAGTTGTTAGTTGATTGGTGGAGTGTGCTAGAGAGAGAGGGAGTTATATATGGCTGAAAATTTCAAGGGAAAATTCAATTTTCTTTTGTAGTTTAGATTCTTATAAAATGGATGTATGTGTGTAGGATCTAGTCTAGGTTCATTCATTATTATGCAAGTATGTATTGTACATATATATGCATGTGAGGGTGAGGGTGAGTGTATATGTATGTATGTGTGTATCCGTATGTATATATATGTGTGGAGATATTTATTTTGTTAAATGCTTTAACCATGGTTACTTGAATGGATAGCTAGTTACTTGCATAATTATACATATTTAATTAGGTAAAGCCTTAAACTTAACTACATATATATATATATGAGGTCGTATTTACATATACTATTACTTGCATAATTATACATATTTAATTAGGTAAAGCCTTAAACTTAACTACATATATATATATATGAGGTCGTATTTACATATACTATTACATATGTTGTATTTTATAAACACCCAATGTACATTATTGTTATTTGAGTTCTTAGATTATTTGGGACAACTATATATTGTTTAAGTTGTTATTCATTCTTTGAGATTGACTTGAATGATTATAGAATTTTGTAAGGCATTTCTAAAATGACCAGCTATCTTTGAGTATTCCATTGAACTAGAAGGCAAATGCTCTTAAGAAACCTCTAGGGATAAATGCCTAGATAAATCCAAGTAAATTGTCCTAGTCGGATTTTGAGGGTTGTTACATCATTACCCCCTTAACAGCAACTTCGTCCTCGAAGTTCGATCATTCATACGGTAGCAGAAATGGATAGGTTGACAGTAGGGGCGTCTACACGGAGACGTATAATGCGGAAAAGTCAAACAAGATTTCTTCACGATTCTTGGTTTCTTGTAGGCTTTACCCTTCGTAGTCGGGGGAATCCATTGCTTGGTGCCCTAACATTCCTCGTGATTAGAAACTTCGAAAAAGTTACGAATGTCGCTCACTTCTTGAGACGACTAGAGATTAATCGTATATGATCGTTGTGGACTGTCAATTTTGCATATAGCAATATTAATGAGTGAAATGATGTTAAGAATATCAATACGGAGGGGTAAAATGAACAAGCGGTTCGTAATGTGAGTTACAATAAAATAGTGAGAGACGTTGGAATATCGATCGTTGGTGGCTATTCATTTCCATTGTTACTTTGCATACTTTCCTTTATCGTCTTCTACCGCAATTAAAGAATCGTTCCAATAGCTTCTCGCCCACTTTCATCCTTCCTTGGTTTGACGTTGGACGCGCTTGCCGGTACTTGAAAATATTAACTTTGTTTGTGACTAATCACTTGTTAAGGGATTACCCCTTTAACAAAAGTGATACTAACTAAGGTGCCGAGTTGCACTAAAATTGCAAAGGTACATCTTCGTAGTATCTCATTTTAGGGTTTTCTTGTGTTGTCTTTGTTATTTTATGGCGTGCAAGGAAGTCACGAATTGGTTGATGGTAGTTCCATCTTACTCCTCATACTCACCTTTGTCTTTCAACTTCGTCCTTAATTTCCCAAAGTCGCCTTTTTTGTTATTTGCTAAGTCACATCGTTACTAATTTCTCTTGCTCTTGCCGATATTGGCTTTCAAATCATTTAGTGGCACCTTAAATTTTTCCTTTTTAATGTAGAAGTACTACCATCTATGACATATTGCCGACTAAACTTCTTTTTGACATTGCACATATAACCTTTTCCATTTCTCTTCTCTTCCTACGCATTGCTCGCGATGGGATTTACAAAATCCTTATACTCACAAATAATCATATCACCACCATCTTGACAACACCAACACTTCAAGTCCTCATTGGTATGAACCCTTTCTTAGAAGCAATCCTTGTTAGGTCCTTATGACCTCTACTAAACTTCCAATTGCCTTGCTCTCAAAAGCCTCATGTCCATTTTCAGCTTTCTACGATGTGCTTCTTTTCAAATACACTAACATAATATCCTTAGAAATAAAATAGTTTAGGTGAAACATCGGTTACTTCGTCTTTTTCTCAACCATTCAGTTCCCTCCATTTTCCTTTCGTTTTCTTATGGGTCACCATACTCCTTACCGTTTCGCCACTCGGATCCATCTCTGACTAGAGTAATTGTCATCTTTGAATGACACACGTGCAGTCGCTAGTCCTTGAAGTTATCTCAGGGGTACTTGTCACATCATGCTGCTACGGATCCTTTAATCCTAACTCATCACAGATGCGTGTTATCCTTGTCATGCTTCCGTTCAAACGTTTCATGACTAGCCCTTCCCGGAGTTTGTTAGTGGTTTGAAACTCAGTTCAGCGGCCAACTTCCTTGATCGTTGTGGTGGTATGTGTCGTGACTTCTACCGTCGTATTTCTTATTTGCTTTCACTACTAGCTTAGCGATTTCATGTTGTTTTCCTTCTTCACTTTTCTTGGGCGCACTCCTTCGTGGGTCGATGGTCCTTGACGATTCACCATGTGTTGCGAAATATTTCTCACCCAATTTCATCTTGTTTTAGCTTACCTCCATTTGACCGTTGACCTGGAGGAGATAACCATCACAGGTCATCGTGCTTCCTCTACTTATCGACCATACTTCTCCTCCTTGGTAAAGCCAGCCTCCATCAGGCGTTAAGCGTGTACCGCCTTCTCTAAGCTCGGTTGATATGCTCTACTAGTAGTTTGTCTTTTGATAAAGGTTTTCCAATAGGTATTTAAAGTATAACGCGTGGAGCGCCATAAAGATGAACACCTTCAGAACTACATCTTGTAGATGACGTCAATACCTTCACTTTACTGTTTGGGTTAATCGCCTTCTTTACTTTACTTTCTACTTCATATCTCTTTCAATGACGCTAGTGAGTACTCTTCTTGAAAGATAGAGTAAAATCTTGCGTTTCATACTCCTTGTTCGAGTATTTTCCTTGTTGCGATTACCCCCTTAACATTTTTCTTCTAGAAAATGTAAGGGATTTCATGCTTTACGTTTCATCTTGCTTTCTCCTCAAGCAAGCTCATTAGCCACCTTCTTAACTAGGTTCCTTAAATCACCTTGCTTTCTTACGTTCTTTGGCAGTCTTCAATCCGCCAAATCTTCTTATCATTCTCAACGACCTTCAATTCGCCAGATTTCCTAATCCTACTTTTAACTACTCTTGTCCTCCAGAGTAGTCCCAAATCATTTTTCATTTATCTTCCAATCACGGGGGTCACATAATTCTTATATTACTTCTTATCCTCCTTAATTACATCTTCGCTCCAACGGTAACTCTGGAATTTCCTCTAATTACCGCCGAGGCTCCATTTTTACATGGATAGAAGGACCTTCAATTCCTTCACCAATTTGAGGCCTCGGTTCAATTGCCTCTACACTCGCTCACATGTAGACCATATCCAAGGCATCGCTTTCATTGGGTATACTAGTCTATAGTATCTTCTATACTATACTTCTCTAACTCGCTAGTTTTCTGAACTTCCTTGTATCGAGTAGGTCCTTTTCTTAACGTTGTTGCGAGTGGGTGGTGTTAGTTATTTGGTCTCACCACTTTTCAGGTGTTGCGTCGAGTCGTCCGTGGATCGAGGGAATCGTAAATCTTTGGAAAAGAAGAACCATGCTTTCATCGTGTCTGGTCCTCAAGATTGTCGAAATTCACTTGGCTAATTTCAATGTGGAAGTGGGGAGTAAGAGTTCATAGCGAGAATAAGACGACAACTCAAATTAATATTCTTAGGTGAGTTAAACGGATTGCTTCAACGTCGCTTGTGAAAATTTACTTCCTTGTACTTTGATTGACACACAACATATCTTGCACGTCCTATGTTATGTACGTGACCCAATAGCATCTTCTACGCGATAAAGTTATCCCAAGTCTTCCATATATGGACGACTGGTGTCTCAACTGTTTTTCGCGTCCCTTGATGTCGCAACGAGAGAGTGGGTACTACTTACTCGAATTTGCCTTTACTGAGTATTGCGTAAATGAATTGTATATTGTTAGGTTGCTAACTTTTGAAGAGAAGCGGTGGTGGTCATTACTTTGAATAATCAAGGATATAGAGTTTGGTTTCGAATGAATGAAATAGGAAATATAAAAACAAAAGAATCATTAAGGCTCGAATCAGACTCCTTGCGCGGTTTAAAGAAATCACTTCTATGTCTTTCGTTGCCCAATGGACTCCAACCTTCGATGACGTCAATATATGTCGCACCGGCTTAGAATATAGATAGTTGTTTGCGTACACGTGTTAGAATAGAAATATCGCACCAAATATTGGGGTTACAATCCTTAGGACGTGTCGTCTAGAATATATAGGAATGCGTCCTACTAGTGTCGTCATATCGTCATATGGCTTTAAAATAGCTCAGCGTTCGTATGTCTCCAACTTCGTTCGACGTTCCCATATGTTTCGCACCATCTTAGATCGAACGCAAAGGTTATGGGTAGTTTCTAAAAGGATAGAGTCGCGTCATATCTTGGGACTACAATTCTTAGAGTATATCGTCCAACGTTCGTGGGAAGATGTTCTACCGATGATATCGCGTTGTCGTATGTCAATAATGAGTAGCGGTGTCATAAGAAATATGATGATGGAAAATTTTCAAAAGAGCACAAGTGAACGAATGACGGAGGGGTATTTAATGACAACTTTCATACTTAGGAAATTTCTAATTTATAATGGATTTCTCAGAGACAATCACTAGTTCCCAAGTGGTCAAATCTCATCACGCAATATATATCTCAGTAGTAAGGACTAACCACATTATAATCATATCTAGCAGGTGTCAGTTCTCAATAGTCAAATCTTAGAGCATAATAACTATCTCAATAATAAGGCACAACTATATAATCATTAAATCGTTCATGCACTAGTCCTCAAATAGCTCAACCTTAGGGCGCAATAACTATCTCCATAGTAAGGCATGACTACATAATCATCGCAATATTCACGCGCTAGTTTCAAATAGCTCAAACTTAGGGAGTAAAGGCTCTTATATCCATATCGTCCATGAAATTTCATATCAACTCGTCATGCCCATATTCTCTTTCAAATCAATCATAAATAATCAACCTCATTACCCAATAATTTGAACAAGTCATATCCCAAAATGATTTCGTGCCTCATAGTAAACTCATTATTTTAAAGTGCATATGCAACTTAAAGTTCAACATCATGAATCATAAGGCTTTTACGCATGCATTTCTCCCATAATTTCCACATTGCACATTCCAAACTTTCACATTGATATTTCAAACTTTCACATTGCACATTACAACTTTCACATTGCACATTACAACTTTCACATTGCACACTATAAGCTTTCACATTGCAATCAAATCATGCCCAAATTCACATGTTATAGCATAGAGTAGCATGTATCAACGAATATCTTTCAATCTTATTCATTTCACTTCTAATGTGAAAAAGGAGAATCCTACTAAACTAGCATAATCCTCAAGTAAAGAAAGTCTCGAATCGTTATATATGCTTAGGTGAATGTCTAAATGCAACACGTATTCTCATTAAAACGCGTGTAATAAAGATCTCTCTTTTTTTTTGAAAAGGAATCCTTTTGAACATAAGTCTAAGTGGCCGTTTGAGTTTTACATGGTCATCTCATAATTAAACGTAGTTCATGACCTACGTTTAATTAGGGTCCTACCATGTAAAGCTCAAACTAATCCGCTTAACCTTATGCTCGACTCGACTATAAAAATTCGTTTTGAAAAGTGGCTATAGTTTTGGGATTCCCGGGGGAACCCCAATGTTCTCTATAACCTTTGTCTCTGATACCATTTTCTGTAACACCCCAACTAAGGCGGAACAATGAGATGTACAGAAAGTCGAGTATTCAAAACAAGGGATTATAAATAACATTCACCATAGCTTTATTTGATAAAAATAATTTTACAATGCACCAGCAGGTGAATCAATTCCCAAGTACAATACATCTACCATACTTGGATATTGAGTCCACGAAACAATTAACAAATACATGAGATAATATACTACAATGATCAAGGCGGATTCCATTGCCCATCACAAGGTTTGATCTTTGACTCCAAAGTGCAATGCAAAATCATGATGCATACATTTCCTCAAAGCTAATGCTAAATCCTGAAAAGCATGAAGAAAAAGTGTCAACTACGAAAACGTAGTTGGTGAGTGCATAGGTTTGCAAGTAAATCTCGTTACATATCCATTTCAAAACTTAAAGAAACATATTATTTCATATCAATTCACCCAAACCACATGACCGACAAAAATTCCCATATCAAACCATCAAGTTTTCAAAATACCATAACGTCATTTCAATGAGTTGAGAAATCCATGGTAAATTAATAAGTTCTCATTTGTCACATTTATCGTGAGAGAAAAATATATCAATCGATTAATCATTCATCATACCAAAACCATTCGGTCATCAATACTTCAATATCGCCAATTTCAACAACTTTCGAGATTCCATATGAGGTCCAATACCCAAACCGTGTGTTCAATCCGTAATATCCAACCATAAGTAATAATCAATAATATTTAGCCAAAGGCATAATTCTGATGAATTTGTGCTTGAGCCACTACTAAGACCCTTTCACGTCCAAATAATAATCATGATAATATGTCCCGAAGATATGATAATAGAAGCACATGCTGTCAATCACGTGCAATAATAATAATAAAGGGGTCGTGCCATGGAGACGACCGATAATATAAAGTAGATTAGAGCACCCCTAGGCAGACCGGAGATGAGGGCGACCACTTAGGCGGCCAGTCAACCCGCTGCCATCTTGGTGAGTGAGGGGACAAATCCTAGTTGCGCAACCCTCTAACTACAGGCCTCAATGAGTTAATAGTAGTGTACAGGGGACCACCGTTTGACAGTACTCAAGCTCATCATATAACATATAACACGTTGAACATACAATATAATTCCCATATCATTATCATTATTTCAAAGAATCATTTCATAAGAGAAAGTTATTTTAATTAATCATGCTTTTCACCCCGCAAGTAAAACATATAAAAGAGTTTGAAAGGGGGCTATGACTCACCTTGATATGCCGCATATTATATTCACTTATCCAAAATGGGTACTTCCCATCTATCGATTCCTTGATCATATATCCGTCATATTCCTCAATCACATTTCGAGCCAAGACTATCCCTACGATAGGACTAATATACGTAAGTTCCTATCTTAAGTCATCACTTAGAAATGCCACTATCATTAAGTTGTCATCAATTAAGGAATTCAAGTGTATTGCTAATACTCGTATCTTTTTGGTTGTAGGGATTGATGGTGAAAAAGTCACTTTCAATATACATGTAATTATAAGTTGTTAGAATTTCGGTAATCTGCCTTCATTTGTGGTTTCGTTTGGCATCTTAGGTTATCATATGAGAATGCCATATTAAGTTATATTATCCTTATTCATCATTTGATGTGTAACCGATTTTAGCACGAGTTAGCATTTGTGATATCAATTTATAGTTTGGTTAACGTAATTACTTATGTCCATTCCACTTAATTATCGTTTATGTTACTTTGATTTCGCTTATCTTTCAAACTCACATACTTCTCGATATATCTTATGATTATCCGGTTTATGAAATTCGTTTAAGTGTTATGGGCCATTACCAAATTGGGCTTAAGTGTTATGGGCTTTTAGGTGACTTGGGCTTAATTTAGTTATTGGGCTTAACCTTATTTGGGTCATGTGCTTAATGGGTTATATTGGTTATTGGGCTACATGGTTTATTGGGCCAAGTGGGCCTACTGATTTATGGTTCAATGGGTTTAGTATTTGGGCCGGGTTAGCCCATTATGGTCCTTAGTGTATCTTTTAGCCCATTACACAAATTATTGGTTTACTTCAGAATTTTCTGTTTTTACTTCACATTTTTATGAAATGTTGGCTACTGTTTTGGGGTTAAACCGAATTATTTGGACCCTCCTGATTTTTATACAATAACCTATATGTGTCCACTTATTTTGTAATTTTTGGATTAATTTATAAAAAATGTTTACTACCTCTAACTATTTTTATAAATGTAAGTGGTCAAAACAGTCACTGTTTTGCATACACGAAAGTTTTATAAAAGTTCTTTGGGTTTCGCTCTTAATAAAAATTCCATGATTTTATTTTATGTTTAGGACACATTGATTACTTTCCACCAAGTATGGCCTCCTGGAACCTTATGGATTAGGAGATAAAAAAAGTTGT
>JAXHQA010000523.1:0-11843 GCA_034093135.1 Erigeron breviscapus
CGTACAAATCTGCACATAATCAAATTTGATTTTAAGTATAAAACTACACAAACACGTATACCTTAAAAACTACAAAGCTGCACATAATCAAATTTGATTTTAAGCATAAAACTACACAAACACGTATGCTTGAAACGTACATAATCATATTTGATTCAATACATGAAATCACACAAACATATATACTTATACTGTACAAAGTCAAATTTGATTCTAAACATAAAACTACACAAACACAGATACATAATACGTACATTATCAAATTTGATTCTAAACA
Source organism: Erigeron breviscapus (assembly GCA_034093135.1). Taxonomy (NCBI): domain Eukaryota; kingdom Viridiplantae; phylum Streptophyta; class Magnoliopsida; order Asterales; family Asteraceae; genus Erigeron; species Erigeron breviscapus. The sequence continues at coordinate 278 of JAXHQA010000523.1, forward strand.
TAAAATATCGCACATACATGTAGTTAAAATCTTCAAAGCTTAACATAATCAAATTTGATTCAATTACGCAGTTTGATATAGTTAAAACCTATAATCCTAGAAAATTTAAAAAAATATATGATAAAATTAAAAATAACAAAGAAAATAGATTAAAATTACCGGAAAACGAAGTTGAATTATCTGTATAGTTTTCTCCATCCGAAAATATCTCTCCTTCACCAACTGAATCCACTGAATTCGTTGATGATGTTGACGGAGCTTTCGCCGGAGATCGAGTTACAATATTAGGATCGATCGATTCCATTGAAATCGCTGATGATGTTGCCATTGTTGTTGCCGGAACTTTCGCCAGAAAATAGACCCAATTGACCAGGTTATAATTGGAGAAGCACTGGAGGCTGCTGCCATATCTGTTGGAGAGAAACCTGTGGAACAGAGTGATGATGCGGCCATACAAGCAGCAGAAGTCCGAGCAACGGGTCAAATGCGAGTCATGCCTTCAGGGGTAGCGGCTAAAGCTCAGGCTGCAACGACACACAACACCCGAACCATGCGTGATGAGGAGAAAACAAAGCTTGGAGATGTGTTGGCGGCAAGTGTTAAATTGAGTTAAATTATGTTTTGATTTTGTTTTAGTGTGATAGATACAGATATGCAAGTATAGTTTTACTAATATGAATGAGCATACAGGATGCGAGTACAATGCTACCTCGAGACAAGCCAGTGGCGAGGGAGGATGCATAAGGGGCGGAAATACGAAACAATCCGGAGTTAGCTACATACCCGGGTGGGGTGGCGGCGTCCATGGCTGCAGTTGCAAGGCTCAACCAGAAGAAGTGAATTGGATTGGAAGATCGATGCTTCACCAAAAATATATATGCTAAGCTAGTTTGATTGTATATATAGTCAAGGTAGGGTATTTCTAAATGTAGGACTATATAGAAAGTAGTGTCGAATGGCAAGACAATATGGTGGTATTGTTGATGGTTTATGTATAAATCTACTATATGTAGCTTTTGCTTTTCACTATACTACTAGTCTTTTGTGTAACTTATAAAACAACATTTTATGTGCAACAAATGTCTACCATTGAAACAATCGATCTCGTCAAAAAGGAGTTGAAGAATGTGAGATATTTTTAGGGGCTGTTTGGTTCATAGAATGTTTTTGGAGGAATTGGAATTTGTCAAATGAATTGGAAATGGAATTTAAAGGAATTGGAATCTGAAAGTTTTAAAATTTATGTTGTGTTTGGTTGACAGAATTCAATGAAATTTAGTTAAAATAACTTAAATATAAACTTCATCAAATGACAAAATTAACCTTTGGTATACTTTTATAATATCATTTTCTTTTCATTTTAATAAAATATATTTTCATCTTATACTAATAAAAATAATATACAGATCAAAGTATATAATGCACCAAACACACTTTTTTTTCACAAGCCATCTACATCCACCCACTTTCTCGGCACACACACTGGATCCACACACACAACAATAATCTATCACGAAAGTTTCATCAGGAAGGCAATTAGTAATTCAAGAAATAAGAAAAAAAACACACATACGTTTCTTTCTTCCGACATACAAACAAACAAACAAACAAACATACATCTTTCAGCCGACGGCAGCTGGAATATTGGTAAGCACCAGAGGTAACCGGAATATGCATCAATGGTGGTGGTGGATGATGAAGATGGTTAATATCAGGCGTCACATCAAATCGAATTCCAAAAGGGAAAGTTTTCTTTTTGTGTTGGTGTTTATTTGAAAGAAGAGATTTTGGTATAAAAAAAAAAGTGAATTCCTTGGAATGTTATAGATTGCATCAACTTAGTGAAGGAATTGTGAATTCCATGATTTAAGGAATTTTTTAGATTCCAATTCCATTCATTTTCTAACCAAACAAAAGAAAGGAATGGAATTTAGATTCCAATTCTTAAGAATTCCAAAGAATTCCATGAATCAAACACTCCCTAAGGGGCAGTTTGGTTCGTAGAATGTTTTTAAGGGAATTGGAATCTGTCAAAGGAATTGGAATTTGAATGAATTGGAATCTGAAAGTTTTATTATTTGTCTAGTGTTTGGTTGACAGAATTCAATGGAATTCAGTTAAAGGAATTCGAATATAAATTGTGTCAAATGACAAAATTGTCCTCATATACTTGCTAATATAGTCTGAAAATTTTCAGTTTATGCATTAGGTAAACAACATGTTATTAAGTTTAATATACAACTCACCTGAAAAATTAAGGGGTGTTTGGCTTAGCTTATTTTTCAAACTTATTTGCTTATTCGAGTTGGAGCTAAGCCCCATTTTTTGCGGTTTATTTTTGGACTTAAAAGCTTATTGAGCAATTACAAGTCATTATGAGCTTATAAGTCCAAAAGTATATATGCCATAAAAATGAGGCTTATCAAAGAAAAGCTAAATGCAAATAAACCAAAATAACCTAAGCCAAACACCCCGTAACTGGAAACAAGTAGATATATAATTAGTGATGCTTGTTTAGAACTTATTAGGCTAAATGATAGATAAGGAGAAAGGGTGTAGTCGGCTTGTTCTATCGGAAAAAAGCATCGGCTAGCTTCGGCTCTTTGGCAAACCTATAGCACATGCATCGGCTAGTTTTGGAAAGTTTAATCGGCTAGTTTTGGCTATATATATCCTTGTGAACGTTGGGAGCGTGCCTTTATGACCATTTTTTTTTGTTGTGCCAAAACTCCATTACCACCGGAAACCTGAAAGGACCGAACTCGACCATTTTTTTTTATTATTTTTTTTATAGTTGACTTTCTTTGACCAAATTTTATACTTAGAAAAATTTTAGACCAAAATAATGTGTAAAACTCAAAATGTTCAATTCAAAATCTAACGAATTAGAACACCTTAATATGTTATAATAGACATATCCTATAAGTTTCAGACCATGAAAAAGTTGGATGAAGCTCGGAAAAATTTTGTTCGAGAACAGAAGAACTGCGGCCGCAAGCACGATCGACCGTGCTCTGCGTCCTTGCTCCCAGAAACTGGACACCAAAACGAAAATACTGCAGACGCTGAGCACGGTAAGCCGTGCTTGCGTCTGTACTCTTACTGCACACTTTTAATCACCATTTCACAATCATTTGACCTCAAACACATGAACCAAAACACCAAAATGGTTGAAAACACGTAACTCAACATATGGCGACTTTTACTTCATCAAACACTTCAATTCCATATTCAAACGACCAAACGGGTCATTTACCCAAGTTGCCAAAATGCATTTATTTGACCATCGCAACAAAACACATTTCTTACAATTTCAAAACTTGACTCAACTACTTGCCGTTACTATATTTATACAAATGACACAAAACCATATCAAGAGTCAAGGGTTCAAAGGGGCTACTATGGGTTCTAGCCACAAACCAAATTTTACCGCGAAAGTCAACATTTCCACAATTCAAATCATCATAAATCTTCAAGCACTAAATCTTGTTTCCTCATCCGGGACAACCTATAAAATGGGTAAACAACTAAAAAGTAAGCAAAGCTTAGTGAATAATCTTGCATACGTTTATACACACGAAGGAGGGCAATGCACAAAGGTCTATTGCATATAAACGATGGCACCGTCGTGCCATATCTATAATACTCACCTTTGTGCCAACGCATTACATGGATCCATATAAGCAAATGATTACAATCTCAATAAACAATATCAATTCTCCACATGAGCTATGTCCCACATGGACTATGGCCCCTACTTAGGCCCGTAATCAAAGACGACCCCTACTTAGGCTCAACGCCAAATCAATTCACACGGAATCCACCATCATATGGTAATTGACCCAAGGCATATATAAAAGTATGCAAGAAAACTCACCTCCTCCGCGACAACCAAAATCATAAATCAAGAAGACCGCATGAACACAAAACATGTATGCTTCAACCTATCAACAAATCACAAACGCATATAGGATCATCAATCACATACTAGACCGTCTAGCCATAATCACTTGCATTTCAACACCCAACCCTTCATTTACAATCTTATATTATTCTTGGGTTGGTTCATCAAACATGTATCTCTTATATCATTTCCATTTGACCAAAACTTACTTTCGTACCAAAATTGTCATTTTCATATTTGACCAAGCAGACTTCAAACAAGCATATCTCAAGTTCTACTTAACCTTTTTACATGATTCCAGTGGCCAATTTTAGGAGACACATATGTCTACATTTTATCTTTAGTGACCAACATGTGAATTATCCTTCAAGGGTGACTTCTGGTCATTTTAAAAACCAACACTGTTGTTGTTGACATTAACAAAACAGCTTTGACCTTACTGACTTCAAATGACCATAACTTGAGTTCTACACCATATTTTGACCCCATTCTAGTGGCCAATTCAATTTAACACATTTAGGTCCATTTTATCTTCAGTGACCAACACAAGATTTGACCCGTATAAGTGTGTTATACTCGTTTTAAAAACTGACACAGAATCGTTTTTGCTGAATATTCAGAATGACCACACTGACTTCAAAAATTCATAACTCGAGTTATACTCCTCCTTTTAAACTCATTCCAGTGGCCAATTCGAGCTAACACATACACCTACATTTTCTTTTTAGGACTCAACAAGTGGATCATCTGATACAGCGGTGTTTGACTCGTGACAAGGTCAGTAACAAAATCTGTCCCATTTCGTTTTCACTAACAATCATCAAAACTTTTATGCTAGCCAACTAGAAACCCCCAATTTGATTAAATTTCAAGAACCCTAAAATCAAATAATGAAATAATCAAAAATCATACCTTCAAGACATAGAATAATATAAAGTTGGAATCACATTTTCTTCTTCCTCCATTTCTTGAATTCGAAACACACCACAAGCACACACCTCAATTCACCCAATTTAATTATTAAGATACTTGGAGATTATTATTATAATTATAAAGTTTACTTACAATTTGAGGGATTAATTCTTCTAATAATGCATGAGCTCTAGAGTTGTTGGAGGAGGAAATGAGGTGAGAAAGAAAAATGAAGAAGAAAGTTGGTGTAGTGGATTATGAATCATCAGGAGATCACCCTCCTCCAGCCACGTTTTCTTCAAATAAAAAGGGGTATTATACCCGCTATCCGCTAAAGTTCCAACTAAATTAACCCCATATCCAAAAATAAAATATTAGGAAATTATTTTAATGTTAAAACTACAAAAAGGGGTTAGTTTATTTATCTTAAAAATCTTGGGGTGTTACAACTCTCCCCCACTTGGAACGGATCACGACCTCGTGATCCAAGCCACATCTAACGACGAAAATAAAGAAAAACTTTTTCTCTCAATTTCTCATTAAAACTTCGACATCTTTCTATGCTTTCATAGCACTTTGCACTTCCGTATAGACTTGATTTATATTTTTCTTAAATGTTTCATTACAAGGCCAAAGAATCCTCGACATTTACTTATTCTAATTCATTTTTGAAGTTCGATCTCTTTTAAAAGCACACGCGAAATATTGGTGGCATAATACTTTCTAAAATAAGAAACATGAAAGGTATAATGAATGCCGGAGAGTTCTTCAGACAATTCCAACAATAAGTAAACTTACCGACTCTAGTAAGTATCCTACAAGAACCATTAAACCGATATCTAGCTTTCCCCGCATGCAAAATCGTAAAACACCTCACCATGGAGAAACTTTTTACATTACACTATCGCCAAAAATTGAACTTGATAAGTCTCTCTCTTTTATCCGCATAAGATTCTTGCCGATCTTAATTCGCTTTAAGTTATTCTCTTGTCACTTCAATCTTCTCAATCATCTTCATTACTATATCCATGTCACAAAAATCTTGTTGTCCAACTATTCGCAAACGAGCATGGAATTGACTTTTACTATCAAACAACATTCATACGGAAGCAATCTGGATACTAGCGCGATAACTATTGCTATACGGGAATCCTATTAAGGACAAGTGTAAATTCTACGTTCTGTCAAAGATCAACTATGCATGCTCACAACACGTCTTTAAAAATTTTGGATGATTCTCTCACGTGACCATCCACCCAAGGTAATATGCAGTGCTTAAAATCGACTTGTCCATTTCTTCTTGACATTTACTTCAAAAGCATGAAGCAAAACACGTATATCTGCCAGAAACATTGAAGACGGAAACTCCACGCCATGCTACTACTTTCTTGACATAATTGTTGACTAAAATTTCTGAATTGTGAGCATCCGAATTGGTAGGGTTTGAGCGTTCTTCGTCAAATGTTTAGCAACAACCCGATAAAATCAGATTGGTCTCGGGATGTCTTGAGAAATTTTGTGACCGTGTCCATCATGATGTGCTCCCATTTTAACTTGAAGGTATCCAAAGATTGACATTTCCCATAAGACTTTCAATGCTAGGATTTCGCTTATGCACAAGTGAGGCAACTCTTAACATATTTCATAACCTTCTGCTTCATTACGGGTCACTAACATTCTTTCATTAAATCTTGACACACCTTTGTTGTACTGGGCTGAAGAAGTATTCAGGTTTTATAGGTTTCATGGAGCAAATTCTCTTTGGTTTCGTTAAGAAGAGGATTCTAAGTTCTGTCATGACGTCTAGTGAGTCCACAAATTTTTTAGAAAATATTTTGTGTAGTATGGCTCCTCATTTGCTTAGGTTCTCGTTGCAACAATCTCCTCTTGCCTCCTCTATTTGATCGAAGAAATCAATTCTGATTAGCATGTACAACAGTAAAACACAAAAAGAAAAGTGAGAACTTCACAGGCTCAAAACGTCTGCCACTACCTTGACTTATTGAGGTGGCACCAAACTTCATATACGTAATCTTTCAAAAGAGTTGATTAACTTCTCCGACATTAGTTGATCGATAAGAAAAGAAAATACTTAAGACTGATAAGATCGAAATAAAGCGATAAACTTGATACTATAGAGGTAAAAATACCAAAATTTTAAAGTAAAAGAAACAAATCCGATGAACTCCAAATCGTGAATGGAACGATTATTCTTGATTTAATTTAATACTCCGTTCAACTTTTATTCTTTTCTCCAAGCTTACCTTACAATCTTTCTACTTAATTCGGTCATCGATGAATCTATCTTCAAAAGGCTGAAAATAAAATGACATTTATCACCCGTCAACTACGAAACTTCTAATCTATATTGATCTTGTAGGTTGTCTCCACTTCGTCACCGCACTATTCCAAGCCGAATCAACCTCATTCCTTCTTTTGGGTAATCACACGATAGAGATAATTGTTAGAAATACAATTTAGTGGTGTTAAATTGTAAATAAAGTTACATTTTATATTGTTGATAAAGTGCAAGGGGTCAAAGTGATAATTGTAATTAGGCATATATAAACCCCTTGCCTTCTCATTTGTAACTAACTTTGAACATAATTAAAACACATTTGACTAATTCTCTCTCTCCTCCCTATCATCTTCAACCTCTTTCCTCACATACTAAAACACACACATTCCTCCATTGTTGAACATTAAGCTCAATTCTATATCTAACAATTGGTATCAGAGCATAATCGGTGTATCCGAACGATCCGTAATCATTTCTATAACCGATTTTGTTCGAAATTCATGAATTTGAGCTTAAATTTTTCATTCTGAAAATTTCTGTTTTTATGTAAATTTGAGGCTGAATTGTGATTCTGAGTTTGATTTAGAAGTGGATTAGTGTCCAGTTTCATAAATCAATACTTAAGTTTTGAGTTTCTAATTGGATTTTGTATGTTCATGTTTTATCTCGGCATTCAGTATATTCAGTAAGAAAGAGTAGTCAACTTTTGGTGAAAAGTAAAAGAGTCCTGTTGCTACAGTGTCTTCCACGTGATATACTCACATTGTTTTTATCAATTAGATTTTACATTTAATTCAGAAAACGAAAATACAAAAGAAGAAAAAAAAAAAAAAAAAAAAAAAAAAAAAAAAAAAAAAAAAAAAAAAAAAAAAAAAAAAAAAAAAAAAAAAAAAAAAAAAAAAAAAAAAAAAAAAAAAAAAAAAAAAAAAAAAAAAAAAAAAAAAAAAAAAAAAAAAAAAAAAAAAAAAAAAAAAAAAAAAAAAAAAAAAAAAAAAAAAAAAAAAAAAAAAAAAAAAAAAAAAAAAAAAAAAAAAAAAAAAAAAAAAAAAAAAAAAAAAAAAAAAAAAAAAAAAAAAAAAAAAAAAAAAAAAAAAAAAAAAAAAAAAAAAAAAAAAAAAAAAAAAAAAAAAAAAAAAAAAAAAAAAAAAAAAAAAAAAAAAAAAAAAAAAAAAAAAAAAAAAAAAAAAAAAAAAAAAAAAAAAAAAAAAAAAAAAAAAAAAAAAAAAAAAAAAAAAAAAAAAAAAAAAAAAAAAAAAAAAAAAAAAAAAAAAAAAAAAAAAAAAAAAAAAAAAAAAAAAAAAAAAAAAAAAAAAAAAAAAAAAAAAAAAAAAAAAAAAAAAAAAAAAAAAAAAAAAAAAAAAAAAAAAAAAAAAACACACATTTCACACACTACCTTAAATCCACCATTAAAAATTAAGCTCAATTCTATATCTAACAATTGGTATCAGAGCATAATCGGTGTATCCGAACGATCCGTAATCATTTCTATAACCGATTTTGTTCGAAATTCATGAATTTGAGCTTAAATTTTTCATTCTGAAAATTTCTGTTTTTATGTAAATTTGAGGCTGAATTGTGATTCTGAGTTTGATTTAGAAGTGGATTAGTGTCCAGTTTCATAAATCAATACTTAAGTTTTGAGTTTCTAATTGGATTTTGTATGTTCATGTTTTATCTCGGCAAATAGACCAAAATTTCAAAAACATTGTTCAAGTCTTTTCCAAATCATTTTTATCTCTTACCCATTCTTTGTGTGCATTTTGTGAAAACTTGTTTTGAAAACCCCATTTGCCGAGCTTATATCTCGGCAAATAGACCAAAATTTCAAAAACATTGTTCAAGTCTTTTCCAAATCATTTTTATCTCTTACCCATCCATTGTGTGAAATTTGAAGAAAGTTGTTTGTGAAAACCCCATTTTTTTTTTTTTTTTTTTTTTTTTTTTTTTTTTTTTTTTTTTTTTTTTTTTTTTTTTTTTCCAATTTTTCCCTTTTTTTTTTTTTTTTTTTTTTTTTTTTTTTTTTTTTTTTTTTTTTTTTTTTTTTTTTTTTTTTTTTTTTTTTTTTTTTTTTTTTTTTTTTTTTTTTTTTTTTTTTTTTTTTTTTTTTTTTTTTTTTTTTTTTTTTTTTTTTTTTTTTTTTTTTTTTTTTTTTTTTTTTTTTTTTTTTTTTTTTTTTTTTTTTTTTTTTTTTTTTTTTTTTTTTTTTTTTTTTTTTTTTTTTTTTTTTTTTTTTTTTTTTTTTTTTTTTTTTTTTTTTTTTTTTTTTTTTTTTTTTTTTTTTTTTTTTTTTTTTTTTTTTTTTTTTTTTTTTTTTTTTTTTTTTTTTTTTTTTTTTTTTTTTTTTTTTTTTTTTTTTTTTTTTTTTTTTTTTTTTTTTTTTTTTTTTTTTTTTTTTTTTTTTTTTTTTTTTTTTTTTTTTTTTTTTTTTTTTTTTTTTTTTTTTTTTTTTTTTTTTTTTTTTTTTTTTTTTTTTTTTTTTTTTTTTTTTTTTTTTTTTTTTTTTTTTTTTTTTTTTTTTTTTTTTTTTTTTTTTTTTTTTTTTTTTTTTTTTTTTTTTTTTTTTTTTTTTTTTTTTTTTTTTTTTTTTTTTTTTTTTTTTTTTTTTTTTTTTTTTTTTTTTTTTTTTTTTTTTTTTTTTTTTTTTTTTTTTTTTTTTTTTTTTTTTTTTTTTTTTTTTTTTTTTTTTTTTTTTTTTTTTTTTTTTTTTTTTTTTTTTTTTTTTTTTTTTTTTTTTTTTTTTTTTTTTTTTTTTTTTTTTTTTTTTTTTTTTTTTTTTTTTTTTTTTTTTTTTTTTTTTTTTTTTTTTTTTTTTTTTTTTTTTTTTTTTTTTTTTTTTTTTTTTTTTTTTTTTTTTTTTTTTTTTTTTTTTTTTTTTTTTTTTTTTTTTTTTTTTTTTTTTTTTTTTTTTTTTTTTTTTTTTTTTTTTTTTTTTTTTTTTTTTTTTTTTTTTTTTTTTTTTTTTTTTTTTTTTTTTTTTTTTTTTTTTTTTTTTTTTTTTTTTTTTTTTTTTTTTTTTTTTTTTTTTTTTTTTTTTTTTTTTTTTTTTTTTTTTTTTTTTTTTTTTTTTTTTTTTTTTTTTTTTTTTTTTTTTTTTTTTTTTTTTTTTTTTTTTTTTTTTTTTTTTTTTTTTTTTTTTTTTTTTTTTTTTTTTTTTTTTTTTTTTTTTTTTTTTTTTTTTTTTTTTTTTTTTTTTTTTTTTTTTTTTTTTTTTTTTTTTTTTTTTTTTTTTTTTTTTTTTTTTTTTTTTTTTTTTTTTTTTTTTTTTTTTTTTTTTTTTTTTTTTTTTTTTTTTTTTTTTTTTTTTTTTTTTTTTTTTTTTTTTTTTTTTTTTTTTTTTTTTTTTTTTTTTTTTTTTTTTTTTTTTTTTTTTTTTTTTTTTTTTTTTTTTTTTTTTTTTTTTTTTTTTTTTTTTTTTTTTTTTTTTTTTTTTTTTTTTTTTTTTTTTTTTTTTTTTTTTTTTTTTTTTTTTTTTTTTTTTTTTTTTTTTTTTTTTTTTTTTTTTTTTTTTTTTTTTTTTTTTTTTTTTTTTTTTTTTTTTTTTTTTTTTTTTTTTTTTTTTTTTTTTTTTTTTTTTTTTTTTTTTTTTTTTTTTTTTTTTTTTTTTTTTTTTTTTTTTTTTTTTTTTTTTTTTTTTTTTTTTTTTTTTTTTTTTTTTTTTTTTTTTTTTTTTTTTTTTTTTTTTTTTTTTTTTTTTTTTTTTTTTTTTTTTTTTTTTTTTTTTTTTTTTTTTTTTTTTTTTTTTTTTTTTTTTTTTTTTTTTTTTTTTTTTTTTTTTTTTTTTTTTTTTTTTTTTTTTTTTTTTTTTTTTTTTTTTTTTTTTTTTTTTTTTTTTTTTTTTTTTTTTTTTTTTTTTTTTTTTTTTTTTTTTTTTTTTTTTTTTTTTTTTTTTTTTTTTTTTTTTTTTTTTTTTTTTTTTTTTTTTTTTTTTTTTTTTTTTTTTTTTTTTTTTTTTTTTTTTTTTTTTTTTTTTTTTTTTTTTTTTTTTTTTTTTTTTTTTTTTTTTTTTTTTTTTTTTTTTTTTTTTTTTTTTTTTTTTTTTTTTTTTTTTTTTTTTTTTTTTTTTTTTTTTTTTTTTTTTTTTTTTTTTTTTTTTTTTTTTTTTTTTTTTTTTTTTTTTTTTTTTTTTTTTTTTTTTTTTTTTTTTTTTTTTTTTTTTTTTTTTTTTTTTTTTTTTTTTTTTTTTTTTTTTTTTTTTTTTTTTTTTTTTTTTTTTTTTTTTTTTTTTTTTTTTTTTTTTTTTTTTTTTTTTTTTTTTTTTTTTTTTTTTTTTTTTTTTTTTTTTTTTTTTTTTTTTTTTTTTTTTTTTTTTTTTTTTTTTTTTTTTTTTTTTTTTTTTTTTTTTTTTTTTTTTTTTTTTTTTTTTTTTTTTTTTTTTTTTTTTTTTTTTTTTTTTTTTTTTTTTTTTTTTTTTTTTTTTTTTTTTTTTTTTTTTTTTTTTTTTTTTTTTTTTT
>JAXHQA010000524.1:0-11024 GCA_034093135.1 Erigeron breviscapus
ACCTGTTTAGACCTGTTTCTGGTCAGAATCAAGCTTCGACCAGAACTACAAAGTTGTAGCCCTATGCTTTTATCACCTACTGTCCAAAGGGAAACTCCTAACTCATTACGGTTGATTTTATATGAAATTTTTAGTGAACTGGCGCAAAGCAGAAAAATCACATTGTCACATAATTATCAAATAGTTAACCCTAATTATTGGACCATTAGCTAAGCAATTTATATCTAAATATCTAAGTAATAATCATAAAGAATTTTGCATGAATTCCTTATGATTTTACTTCTATTTAACAACTTTAAATAAAAGATACATAACATGCAATTTATATCTAATAAACATGTCAATTCACATAATCAAAACTTGCTTAGAGGGTTTCAATTAACCATTAAAATTAGGTTGAATTAATTAAAAAAAAACCCTAATTTTTATTTAATTAAAAAAAATTTAATTAAAACAAATAAAGAAAACCAATTTTAATATTTAATAATTAATTAAATTCGAACCAACCCTAAACCCCCCTTCAAGTTTTGATCTTTGTAACTAATATATCACATATTAGGCTCGTGATACCACTGTTAGGATTTATGCACATAAACATATAACAAACACGAGTACGCAGCGGATAGAAACGTATATGTAATCATATTAATTAACAAAGAGAGAATTGAATATATGTACCTTTTAGCGTAAACTTCCAATAATGTAATAATAATAAGATTATTATTAATTAGGGTTTAAAGTAAAACCCCTCTACGATCGCACACTTGACACCCCTATATTGTATGCTAGTACCCGATCACGAACTACAACCCTTTGTCTATAAACCCTTAGATCGAAAACCCCAAAAACCGAAAACCCTTTTTCTTTGTGGCCGTGGTCGAACAAGAGAGAAAGAGGAGAAAGAATTCACAATTGAATGTATGTGAATATGTGTATCAAACCCTTGGAATTAGTCCTCTATATATAGGCTTAATTGTAAGGGTTTTTACCTTGGTGGACAAGGAATCATAAAGGCTCTAGAAGCCTTAGAATTTTCGGCCCTATGTGGTGGAATTAGGAAACAACTCTTATTCCTAATTTCACTTAAACACCTCCTCTTTTAATTAATAAACACTTATTAAACATTTAATTTAGTTTATTAATCATTTCATGATCATATTAATCAATATATTACATTTAATATATTAATTAATTATATAGAGTTTACGTGTCATTTTGTGTGACCCCGTAGGCTTAAATGATTTCCGGACATGCGTTTATTTAACGTGATCACATACCAACACCTTCCACTTCGGTGGATCTGGAAGCAGCCTCTCTACCTCGGAGTAGGGGTAAGGTCTGCCTACATCATACCTCCCCCAAACTCCGGCTTATACCGGTATTGGGTACCGTTATCGTTGTCGTTGTCGTATAGAATTTTTGGAAGCTTTTGTTACAATTGACTCAAAAACTTATATAAGACCTCTTTCAAACGTAAGTATCTCTTTCCTGGCTCATTAGTTAATTTCACGTCAAACATTTCTCTACAGACACAATACTAGGGATGAACTAGGTATTATTGGTACCGAAACCGAATTCACCGTAAAATGAAAACCGATACTGGCCGTACCGAGTTCTGTAAATGTTCTCTTCATGCTGGTTTCTATCGAGGCTTGTAAATCAATTGTCAAACAATTTGAGACACAATAGATCCGGTTTTTACGATTAAACTTATATCTTTGCCGTCGGAATATATGATTGTCGTCCCAATCTATCTCTCGTGACGATATTGTATTATTGTTACAAAATATACAACAGTATGGGGCCACATTGGATGACAAAAGTGGTAACTGAAACTAAAAATACTCCCTCCGTCCCATTAAACTTGTCACTTTTAATTTTCAAAGTCAAACTTTACGAACTTTGACCATAAATATTTTTGTTTGTGTTATATAATATTTAATGAAAGTTAATTATATGAGTTTGTTGTGTTTTAGAGTTTCATTGGTATAACTTTCATCAACTATTATATAACACAAATAAAAATATTTATGGTCAAAGTTGGTAAAGTTTGACTTTGAAATTTAAAAGGTGGACAAGTTTAGTGAGACGGAGGGAGTATCTCCGGCGACATTGTCGTCGAAACAAATTAATAATATCATTTTGTTTTTTATATTTTTAGCAAAACTTGTAACAATATTTATTTGTATTATAATTTAAAAAATATTATTTATTAACAAACAAAAAATATATTATTGTAACTTATAAGTTGCGATGAAATATTTATGTTTTTCAGACGACTTGTTGAAACTGCTATTGCACTTCCCATATATTGCGACTACATCAAAGGTTTTTTTTCCCGAACATTCAGTCGGTATACAACATCGGAAAAACCTCACCGTATAATGGTGAAGCCTTGCATGTAACTTAGACAAAGAGATGTTGACCATGAGCCGTTACAAGTATTCAGAGAGAAAAACTTTAAGGTTTGTCATCCCTAAATATCGAACTCAAGACTTTGGGTAAAACCGGAAATATTTTTGACTACATTTTTGGTTTAGTATTGACGACTTGTGGCCCCAATTATATATTAAATAAAAAGTTTATTATATCTAAGTTAAATAAATAGATCAGTATTAAAATTTTAAATAAACATTTATTAATTTGCTCAAGTAATAAAATATTTATTTAATTTATATTAATTTAATATGTTTTCAAGATATTAATTAAATAAACTATATTTAAAAGTAAATAAATAATATATTTTTTTGATAAACATTTATTAATTTGCTCAATTGTGAAGTATTAGGTAAAGATGTCGAACTAGAACATGTGTTGTGTAGTCTGTAAATGTTGGTACCAATGCGTTACCTGGGATTAAAAGGTTTTCTCTGATTTATCTTTTTCTTTAATAAGCATTTATTATTAAAATAAGTTAGAAACAAGAAAAGTATTTATATAATGGGGGAAGTGAAGTAGAGGTTGTCACACACCCAACTTGGGTGAAAAACCCCTCACATCATGATTTTTTATTCCATAAAAATCATGGGGCCCAATCATTTATTAAATTATACAAAAATATTTAAAAAAGAGTATGTGAGATTTTTCACCTAAGTTGGGTGTGTGACAACCCCACATTCCTTAATAATTTATAACTCATCTATAATATAACTAAAAGAGGAGGTTGGGGGTACACTTGGCACCCCTAATCCCCCTCCTTGAGCCTAATCCTCCCTCCTTATTAATCCTCTATTTTTTAATATTTTTAATATTGGCCGACCTTAGTTTTAATAAAAAAAACTTTTTATTATTTATTATTATTATCTATATATATATAACCTAGAAAAAACCCTCACATATTCTCAACCAAAAAAAACCTACGGCAAAAAAAAAATACCTACGTTCGACTAGCAAAGGTTTTTTTTATTTATATAATTTCTTCATATTAATCATTATTATTATTATTTAACATTTAATTCTTATGTTATTGTTATTATTATCTCTTTTAATTAACATTTAATTCTTATGTTATTGTTATTATTATCTCTTTTAACTTAGTTTGTTGTCCATTATATATTCGTTATGGCTTCTTCAACAACAAATTAACCCAAAGAAAATCAAAACGTTTGAGATGATGTTTGTTGATGAATTGGTATGTATTTTTCAAATTATATACTGTACACTTTTAGAATATAACTAAAGTTGGGGAAAAAAAAAGGTAAACTAGAATCAATAATTATATGGAGTTATTTTTCATATGTTTCTTCTTTAGCTTTCGTATTGATTAAGTTTAATTTTTGTAACCTATATTAACTGTTAGGATTTACGATTATATCTTAGCTTCTATTCGATTCTCATGAGTTTTCTATTTAATTTTTACATATCTTTTTCTAAAGTGTTTTCTTTTGATATTACGTTGTTTCTGAAGTTGGGATTAAGCTGTTTATAATTCTGTTTTTATTGCTGAATTTGGAGAAGAATTAAGGTTCCTTTTGCGGCAGGATTAAGGTTGTTTGTTGTGCAAATTCGTGGTTGTTTTCAGGCTCTCTTGCTGCAGAATTGTGGTCGTTTTCATGTTGGTTTTCATGCAGAATTTTGGCTTTTTGCTGCTGAAGTATGGCTACGTCTTTGGCTCTATTTTGGTGATCTTCGTAGGTATTTCTTATGTTGTTTTTCTTAATAATTAAGGCAACTATTTTGTAGGTTAGATTTTGTGTTTGGTATTTTTACCAAAATTTACTGAATTGTACAGCTGGAAGTTTGAGGCAGTAAGTTGTGTTTTCTTTATTTATTTTTTTTTACTATTATTTTTGAATTTTTTTTTACATGCTTAAGGAGTATACTGCCCCGCTTTGGAGCAAGCTTGCCATGACCCCCCCTCCCCTCCCTATTTTGAAGCATGTAGACCCCCAAGAGAAAGGAAAGGAGAACGAGAACGAGAATCAGGTTGTTGATGTCGATGATGAGGATGATGAGGATGACGAGGAACATGATGATGATGTGTGATTGGTTCATGTGTAACTTCAAACTCTAATCAACTCTTGCTACTTTTTTTTATTTTGGTATCTCTTTTGTTACATTTGGTATGCTACTTGGTATGTAATAACTTAGGTATGCTACTTCGTATGTAATAACTTAGGTATGTATCTGACGTTTGGTATGCTACTTGGTAACTTAGGAATATGAAGGTTGATCACTTTGGTAGTTTGGTATGAAAAGTTTTGGTCGTATTTGATAACTTAGGTAGATTGTTGATGATGATTGATGTTGTTGTTCGTTTAGGTAGATTGTTGATGATGATTGATGTTGTTGTTCGTTTAGGTAGATTGTTGATGATGTTTGTTGTTGTTGAGTAGGCTAGAAACAGGTTTTATAAACAGGTTCCGTTTCCGGAAAATGCCCAGGAAAACTGGGTGGAAATCGAAAAAGCAGCAAAATGCTGCCCATTTTTTTTGATTTTGTGACGACTTTTGTGACGACATAGTCGTCCCCAAAAGGTTCTTCCGACATTTTTTATTATATTTTTTTTAAAGAAAATGATACGGGGACGACTTTTGTGACGACTTAGTCGTCGCAAAATGGTCACTAATTGTTTTTAAAAAATAAATAGAAAGTAAATGAAATTCATTTAGCGACGACACGTGCGTCACTAAAAGTCGTCGCAAAAGCTGTTTAGTGACGACCTAGTCGTCGCAAAATTGGTCGCTATTTGTTTTTAAAAAATAAATAGAAAGTAAATGAAATTCATTTAGCGACGACACTTGCGTCACTAATGTCGTCGCAAGTGTCTTTCGAATTTCTTTTTCATTTTTTTTTTTAGCTGTAGGACCCACTTGAAGTCGTCGCTAAATGTCGTCGCTAAAAACTTTCGGAGACGAAGCTTTAGGGACCATACGATGTCGTCACAAAAGTCGTCACAAAAGATCTTTTGTGACGACAAATGTGACATTCGGGGACGACTTTTGTCGTCCCCAAAACCCATATTTCTTGTAGTGCTTGCTTATTCTTCTTTTATGTGTGATTTATAAGTGAAGTATAATTGTATGTGAATCAGGTTGAAGCTTGGCCCTGGGAGTCCACACCAAGTGTTCAATCATTGGTCGGAGTTGCAAATAAACTATCATCCGTTCCATGGATTATCAGAAATCAAAGTGGTAATTTCTTTGTAATTCTCCATTGCTTACATGATTATTTATTGGTTTGTACTTTAGTTTGTAGTTTTGTTCATTTTGTTTTTGCCCACTAGACCGTAGGCCGGTCCAATGGTTCGACCGTCACATCTGTTTTTTCATTTGTTAAGAGTTCAAAACCTTAACTTTGCCTGTAAGTCATTTATGTATTTTGAAAACCACATGTTTTCTATAGTGGTATGTTACAGTTTATTAGTAAAGATTAGGTTTTTGTTTTTTAACCTCAAATTCTCATTTAAATTAATGCTTAATTTAGTGATTTAAATGCAAATTTAAGCATCCATGTTAATGCCCACCAAGTTTTACTTTTTGTTGAACCAACTTTGAGATTACATTAGTCTAAAATAGTGTTGACTATTCAAAAGCGTGCCCACTTAAACTATGAGATTATATTGCTTTTTGTTTGATTCAATTTTGTGTTCTAAACTTGATTAAAACTATGCTCCCATGGAACTGGTCTTTTTAATATTTGCTTTATGATTTTTAGTTTTCTAATTTATAGAGTATTCGAATTTGATTGTTGCTATTGTTAGTCTTTTGTAGATGTTTAAGATATAATAATTAGCGGGTGGTTTCGGAATGTTATGTTGATCAGAGTAAATGGTTTAGGGTTGGGTCGTAAACGGGTCAATCTGACTATTAAGACCAAGGAAGGTTACAGTGTATTGTGTTCGGGCTGGGCTGTGTTACAAACGATGTTGTGGTTAAGCTGAGGGAATTAGGGACACCGCAAGTTGGGTGTCTCTCAAACATGAGAGGTGTTTCCAGCGAAACAACCCCCCTGCTTATATAACTGTGCTGTTGGAATAAAAATGGTTTGATTCAAGGGAAAATACTCACCAGATGATCCTGTGGAACCTGTAAGGGCATTAAACATATTTGCCATTGATTTCGGGTTCCCAAAACAAGGTGATTGATTAATAATGGGATGAGTAATTCGACTGTGGCTTGATGCGCGAATTGGAGAAGAGAAAACACACGAATTTAAGGGTGAATTATGTGTAGGGATTAACCTAAACTTAGGATTAATTACTCTCTATTTATAATGAAAGTAATTACACATTCAACCCCTTTGGTGTTTAATGTGTGTACCATTAGTCCTCTTAGTTACAATCACCTAATGGGAAACCCTATACTACGTCTCTAAGAGTAAATACGCCCATCGTCAATTATCATATCAGGAATGATAAACGATCAGTGATGGTCACACTAACGTGGTTCCAACATTCTCCCACTTATCCGAGCGATCAATTACCTATGAGTATTCAAATAAGTTCCAGAATAATACTCATTTTGTTTTAAACCGAAATCATAGCCAATAAGTACAGTCGTGGAGAAGAACATCAACTCAGGACCCCCACTAGTCAAACTATGACTCAAATTTAAAACTAATAAGCAATGATCAATTGACTAAGACAATTTTTGTTACAATAATGTCAATACACCAATCCGAGTACTCAAAGTGTAATTAATAGACAAACAAAATTTGAATGAGGAAATTTTTTTAAACAATAATACTAATGACCAAATAAGTACAATATGCTATTAAATTAAATTAAGTCTTTAGTAAGCCCCATCTTCAACACGTGTCCTACGCAGACATTAGGAGGAAGACCTTTGGTCATCGGATCCGCTAGCATGTCATTTGTACTTATGTACTCAATACAAAGAACATTTTCCTCAACCCGTTCGCGTACAAACAGATACTTTGTATCGAGATACAGCCCATCGTCAGTTGAACTGTTACTGTTCGAGAAAGTTACGGCAGCTGAGTTATCACAGTAAAGCTTCAATGGTCTAGAAATGGAGTTGACGACTTTGAGTCCACTGACCAGATTCCTAATCAACATCCCATGGCAAGTAGCATTATAAACGGCAATGTATTCAGCCATCATGGTGGACGTTGCAGTCAGTTTCTGCTTATGACTCCGCCAAGAGATAGGTCCGCCAGCTAACATAAAAATATACCCAGAAGTAGATTTCTTATCTTCCTTGCTTTTGGCAAAATCGGAATCGGAATAGCCTACTACTTCTAGATTGTTACTTCTTCTATACGTTAGTTTGTAGTCTTTGGTCCCTTGCAGATATCGTAAAACTTTCTTAGCCGCTTTCCAGTGTGCTAATCCGGGATTAGATAAGTAACGACCTAGCATACCGGCGATGTAAGCGATATCTGGACGAGTACAAACCTGAGCGTACATAATTGTAACACCCGTCGTTTAAAAATATGGGTTTTCAAAAAACTTTTCACCTAACGGTGTCATATTGCGGAAGAAAGGACCTTAAAAGTCAAAACCAATAAAACATTTTGGTTTCTGCATTTAGTTGGTGTTACTTGCGACATCATAGAATAGTTCAAATGAAAACCCAACGGTTGCCCAACATAAAACAACCGTCCAAACGTCATTACATAAATTCGACATTAAGTACTGAATGTAAACAAATGTCTAAACAAAGCGTCTATAGGGTAGCTAAGGCTCCTGCATTGCATCTACCCAAGCCTCACTCGTTCTGCATATAGTTCCTTCAAGCTAAACCTGAGGGAACAACCACATTAAAAGAAACAAGTGTTAGCTATTAAAATAGCTAAGTAAGATAACACTTAATTTAAAAGCATTTGTCCAATTAAAACAATCTTCATTATTAGACAAGTTCTTTAGGCACGTCACACATCACACAAATCTGCATAACAACTTCATATCAAATAGGATAATCATCCTAAATGTGCCTATCCTGCATTACTTCATTATCCACATATCTGCTTTCTACATTTCTGCTTTACTACGTTATTAACTGCATTAAGTGTGCTCTACATTGCACCCGACTTGATGGTTCACCAAAAGGCCACCCATCGTACGTCGTTAAGGAATGGCAAGCCAATCCGAGAGTAATCCAAAATCCTGAGGGGGTCAATCCTCCGTTAATTACTCAAACTGCGTGTGACCACGTTGCTAGGAGCCACCCAAGCAACAACTGCGTTAGCGTACTCATCCGGCTAAGACTTGTACGGGTTAAGCTTAACACTTTACTGCATCAAAGTTTAACGAGCTCGAACCTACGTTATTTAGTTTAGGTGACTGCATTACCTAAACATTTACTGCGTTACTGCTTTTACGTTTTGGGCCCTTAAACGTGCAAGTGACATGGCAACCTAGCAAGTCTAGTGCACTAGGTGTTCAAGCCATACAAACATGCACACAACATACATCAACTTCATTTCGACATTTCGTGCATAATACAATACTTCATTAGACTACAACAACTGCATATTCATACGAACTTCATCTTCGTTCAATATACTTTACGAAAATAGTTTACATCACACGAACTTAGCTCAAACGAACTTCATCTTCGTTCAGTATACTTTACGAAAATAGTTTACATCACACGAACTTAGCTCAAACGAGACTTAGCTTCGTTCAATATACTTTACGAAAATAGTTTACATCACACGAACTTAGCTCAAACGAGACTTCATCTTCGTTCAGTATACTTTACGAAAATAGTTTACATCACACGAACTTAGCTCAAACGAGACTTCATCTTCGTTCAGTATACTTTACGAAAATAGTTTACATCACACGAACTTAGCTCAAACGAGACTTCATCTTCGTTCAATATACTTTACGAAAATAGTTTACATCACACGAACTTAGCTTAAACGAACTTCATCTTCGTTCAGTATACTTTACGAAAATAGTTTACATCACACGAACTTAGCTCAAACGAGACTTAGCTTCGTTCAATATACTTTACGAAAATAGTTTACATCACACGAACTTAGCTCAAACGAGACTTCATCTTCGTTCAGTATACTTTACGAAAATAGTTTACATCACACGAACTTAGCTCAAACGAGACTTCATCTTCGTTCAGTATACTTTACGAAAATAGTTTACATCACACGAACTTAGCTCAAACGAGACT
This sequence comes from Erigeron breviscapus, assembly GCA_034093135.1. Classification (NCBI taxonomy): domain Eukaryota; kingdom Viridiplantae; phylum Streptophyta; class Magnoliopsida; order Asterales; family Asteraceae; genus Erigeron; species Erigeron breviscapus. Next base: position 9,597 of record JAXHQA010000524.1, read on the forward strand.
TCATCTTCGTTCAATATACTTTACGAAAATAGTTTACATCACACGAACTTAGCTTAAACGAACTTCATCTTCGTTCAGTATACTTTACGAAAATAGTTTACATCACACGAACTTAGCTCAAACGAGACTTAGCTTCGTTCAATATACTTTACGAAAATAGTTTACATCACACGAACTTAGCTCAAACGAGACTTCATCTTCGTTCAGTATACTTTACGAAAATAGTTTACATCACACGAACTTAGCTCAAACGAGACTTCATCTTCGTTCAGTATACTTTACGAAAATAGTTTACATCACACGAACTTAGCTCAAACGAGACTTCATCTTCGTTCAATATACTTTACGAAAATAGTTTACATCACACGAACTTAGCTTAAACGAACTTCATCTTCGTTCAATATACTTTACGAAAATAGTTTACATCACACGAACTTAGCTCAAACGAAGATAGCTTTTCAACTTACGAAGATAACGTACGAACTTAAGACTGACTACGTAAAATTTCAGAATTACACCTAACGAAGATAGCCTTCGTACGAACTTAAACTTCGTTTACTCTGTTCTTACGAACTTAAGTATTAACTTCGTTACTTTACAACTTACGAATTTAGACCATAACTTCGTTTACTCTGTTCTTACGAACTTAAGTATTAACTTCGTTACTTTACAACTTACGAATTTAGACCATAACTTCGTTTACTCTGTTCTTACGAACTTAAGTATTAACTTCGTTACTTTACAACTTACGAATTTAGACCATAACTTCGTTTACTCTGTTCTTACGAACTTAAGTATTAACTTCGTTACTTTACAACTTACGAATTTAGACCATAACTTCGTTTGGCTTCATTTTACGAAAATAGTTTACATCTCACGAACTTAGCTCAAACGAAGATAGCTTTTCAATATACTTTACGAAAATAGTTTACATCGCACGAACTTAATTTTCATACGAACTTCATCTTCGTTCAATATACTTTACGAAAATAGTTTACATCACACGAACTTAGCTTAAACGAAGACTTCATCTTCGTTCAGTATACTTTACGAAAATAGTTTACATCACACGAACTTAGCTCAAACGAGACTTCATCTTCGTTCAGTATACTTTACGAAAATAGTTTACATCACACGAACTTAGCTCAAACGAGACTTCATCTTCGTTCAGTATACTTTACGAAAATAGTTTACATCACACGAACTTAGCTCAAACGAGACTTCATCTTCGTTCAATATACTTTACGAAAATAGTTTACATCGCACGAACTTAATTTTCATACGAACTTCATCTTCGTTCAATATACTTTACGAAAATAGTTTACATCACACGAACTTAGCTTAAACGAAGGTAGCTTTTCAATACTTTACGAAAATAGTTTACATCACACGAACTTAGCTCAAACGAAGATAGCTTTTCAATTACTT
>JAXHQA010000525.1:0-12244 GCA_034093135.1 Erigeron breviscapus
ATGACTCACTCAACTCTCGTAGTTGACACTTTTTCTTCATGCTTTTCAGGTCTAGGGCAGTAAGTTAGCTTTTGGACCGCTCCTTGGACGATGTGTTTATTTGTTGCATGTTGGACTAGTAACGCAAACATTTGATCTTTTGATTATGAATTTGGTTATGTAATGTTTATTAAACGTCCACTTGAACTTGTTACCTTTTGAAGAGGAAGGGCTTTTGAAACTTTATGTTGGGGGGGGGGGGGGGGGGGGGGGGGGAAGAGAAAACGTCCACTTGAACTTGTTACCTTTTTAATTCGAATGGCATTTGAAACTTTATGTTGATGTTTGTTACTTAAATCTTTTGTACCATGTCGTTCTGTGGCATCTCGTGTTTCCGCTATAGTCGGGGTGTTACATAGTATATATATATGATCGAGTTATTATCTACTTCTACTTATTATTATATTACCGTCCAACGGACGAGGTCTAATCTAGTTTATTAATATCGCAACAGTAACATCCATAAGTTTGCAACGTTATGATTGTATTCATTTTGTCTTCTTTTTTGGATAAGTATTTATATTATCTGTTTATGGTTCATTGCATTTTTTCAAAAGTTGTGTTTGGAAAGAATCATTTCTTCAATTATTCTACATCAAATCTAAATCACTCGTATTTTTTTACGAACACCATTTTAGATGTTGAATTGGAACAAAGTAAATGGAAGTATGGAACAACCGTTATCTTTTCCCTTTTAATCTTGTTTCACGTTAAATTGCAATATCCTGAAACTATAGTCGTTTGTTTTTTGTTAAATAGATGTCTTGAAACTTGTTTAATGTACATGAATAAGAAATATGTTTTGAGTGAAATTTACCTTTGAGGATATAATGCATATTGACGTATTTAGAGAACTCTTTTTTCTCTTATAAGATTTCTGTAACACCCCACTCCTAAAACTAAAGATGGGGTATCATTATGCAACTTAAATCAATAATAAACTTCTATAACAGAGCATTCTATACACAAATCCTCCAAATATTATTACAAATTTTCATATGCTAATGTAGTCATCAACCTTAAAATCTCTCGAATCTTCTATGTACGACCTCGCTCAAGCCTTATCTTCAAATTTTAGTTATGTGGAAGCCAGTTATAAATCTTTTATCCTTCCTGTCTTAGTAAACCTGCCGCAGGGAAAGAAAAACTGCGGCTGAGCCAATTGCTCAGTGCGCGGATGTTGATAATAATAAACAATAATAATGATATAATGAAATAAGAAAGAAGATTAATCAAATCATTTTAATTCCAAAAGTCTCCATCAAGTACCACCCTTACCACCAGAGTAAAAATGTTTTAAGGCTGAAGCAAAGAAAAGGTTTTGGGTTGTTTTATACCGAGTATCCTACATATTAAATATCCAAGAGCACACTCCCGGTGCCCAATAATAATATCACAAATCAAAGTTAATACACCAGATGTGCACCTCTGCGTGTATCCAACCCGGAAGGTATGTATGGCACTACATCACACATCCGTACAATAATCATATCATATCATAATATAGCCTAGGATGCATCCATACGCCTCCACAAATAATCATAAAGGCTCTCCCACGAGCATAATCACATATCACATATCATATAACAAAGGTGGAGATGCCGTGTACTGATCACACCGCCACGGATAGTGTCATGCCATTGGTCGTCACAATGACATGCCTGTGGTACCTCCACAGGTAGTTAACTCGGTATTCCTAACTCCTGTCTACAACTAAAGGGTTTCACAATTTCACAAGTTTCACAAAAATCCAACCTTACTCCATAAGTATTTTCAAAATCCACATGTCCAAGTTTCTCAAAGTACATTTCAACAAGATTTTTCTCAAGTCAAGGTTTCGCAATTTATCAATTCAAAATAACATTTTAGCTCAAGTAAAAGAGAATCAAATAATGAAGTCACGAAATATCTGAAGAATAACAAAGATATATCAAAGAATCATTTAAGAGTAACGCTGAAAGAATTCAAAGGATTCAAATCGTAGTATCGATATTATTTGAGTATGACAAGAATCCGTACCTGATAAAATATCTAAAGCTAGCAACGTCCAAAAGATCCACCACGATTCTCAACACGATCTACATCGAATAATTCAGCTAAATTTAACATGTCGCTCTAAATGTCCTACTCATGATTTTTAAATCACTTTAACTATTAATCAATTTCTTGGGACAAAAGCTAGGCATGTTGACTTCTAGTAATTTGAAATCTACGTATAAAAATACTTTAGAAACTGAAATCAAAACTTTGTAAGACATCATGAAGACATCGTCGTCTTCAACGAGCCCATGCGCAGGTTCCCCTTTTTCATTAAAACTCATTCGATTTCACTAAGGACTAAACATATTAAGACCCGAAAAGAAATCGGTTTCGAACTCATTCATGTTTAACAGTGAGATTTTCTGGAATTTAATCCTTTACCACCATTACCCGCCCCATAAATACTTAAAAGAACGAAATAAAGGATTAAGATTCGAATCGGTTGATCGAAATATACCTACGTAGATGGTCACGAATAAACCCCGTAAAGAACACGAGACGTCTCGGTATGGATTAGAACCTCCTGTTGTTATCCCATATGATGAAGCCTACCACCCCGCGTTCTCTCTGAAAATCCCGGAAGCTTCTGAATATCGAAAGGCCATGTTGTCTTCTTATTTTCTCTCACTCTCGGTCTGATATGCAACTAGTTTATTGTTCTATTACCTCTTAAAAAGTTTCAGTATCGTGTTTGGTATAATGAGAGAATAGCAAATCAAGGACTCAAAGTGTGAGTTTTATGGGAGTTGAGTCTGGCCGATAAGAATGGGGTGGGCTGAATAAGCGGAGCTGTTAGTTGTGACAATGAGAAATCCTCAACTCCCACGTTCCCAACGGTTTTAAGATATATACATACTTGTTCAAGTTAATCTTATAGTAGTATTTTATTAGTTGTAGCTGGCTCATGTACGTCATTCTCAAGTTAATAACTTAACTCTCATTAATTTAATTATAATGTATAATTATAATTATTTATTTATAATTATTATTTATAATTATAATAGGCTAAACAGTAATATAATTATAATTATAATTATAATTATAATTATAATTATAATTATAATTATAATTATAATTATAATTATAATTATAATTATAATTATAATTATAATTATAATTATAATTATAATTATAATTATAATTATAATTATAATTATAATTATAATTATAATTATAATTATAATTATAATTATAATTATAATTATAATTATAATTATAATTATAATTATAATTATAATTATAATTATAATTATAATTATAATTATAATTATAATTATAATTATAATTATAATTATAATTATAATTATAATTATAATTATAATTATAATTATAATTATAATTATAATTATAATTATAATTATAATTATAATTATAATTATAATTATAATTATAATTATAATTATAATTATAATTATAATTATAATTATAATTATAATTATAATTATAATTATAATTATAATTATAATTATAATTATAATTATAATTATAATTATAATTATAATTATAATTATAATTATAATTATAATTATAATTATAATTATAATTATAATTATAATTATAATTATAATTATAATTATAATTATAATTATAATTATAATTATAATTATAATTATAATTATAATTATAATTATAATTATAATTATAATTATAATTATAATTATAATTATAATTATAATTATAATTATAATTATAATTATAATTATAATTATAATTATAATTATAATTATAATTATAATTATAATTATAATTATAATTATAATTATAATTATAATTATAATTATAATTATAATTATAATTATAATTATAATTATAATTATAATTATAATTATAATTATAATTATAATTATAATTATAATTATAATTATAATTATAATTATAATTATAATTATAATTATAATTATAATTATAATTATAATTATAATTATAATTATAATTATAATTATAATTATAATTATAATTATAATTATAATTATAATTATAATTATAATTATAATTATAATTATAATTATAATTATAATTATAATTATAATTATAATTATAATTATAATTATAATTATAATTATAATTATAATTATAATTATAATTATAATTATAATTATAATTATAATTATAATTATAATTGTGGACACCTTAGCTTAGTGCATTAAGTAATTAAATGCTCTGCCATGCTTAGCTTAAACATGGGTAAAATTTTATAGCATAATAAGAGATACAAGATTAATAAGTTACTGAAATGAGCTAAAGTAGTGTCTCAAATATATATTATCTCTAGTCAATATAGAGTGATAGAAAGGTACAATTCACCAAACTTGAAAGACTAAGTCAGTCGTATACATTAGTGTTGACCCTCACCTTAAAGGAAAAAGGTTTTAATTCATAACAATAACTAAAATAATTATTTTTTTTAATTATAAGTCATTTTTCTTTTTAATAACTTCAATACAACACAAATATATCTGACAATTAAGAGATGTTGTTTTTACGTACATATAGAAGTATTTGCGCCTTAGATTGACCATTTATAGGATACTTCCACGTAAACTCTTTTAGTCTTTTGCATACTAACAGTTTAATAATGACATTATGTATGATAATTTCAAGGGTATAGTACAATTGCTTTTATCTATCACCTATAACACTGACTAAATTCATCGATCAAATAGCACACGTTAAGAAGATGTTAGTGATAGTGGACCGAAATAATGGCCAAAACTAGATATCAGAATGCATAAAACTCCAAGAATTAAGTCAATTCTCTGCATAACGTCCCTCATGACTGCAATTAGTTGCTTGGATCACTGAAGTATAGGGCATATCGACCTTTGGTGTAGAAAACTCACTTCAAGCACGAGTACAACTATATAATCTCATTCTCACCTGAATGAACTGAATAAAGGAAACGAGTGAAATGGTTTGAAAACCTCCTAGATGAGTAGAATCCGAAGTTGCATTATCACTGGTAAGCGGACGATTCAAACCTCGTATGCACACAAACAGCGGGCTGACCGAGAAAAATAACGAGACTAAATAACATAGAGTAATCAAATTGCAACTTCAAACCCAACATAGTAATCTCCTAGACTACTTCCTCTGTTGCTTAGACCCATGAACCATCACGAATATGCCAACCATCACCACACGAGGACATGACTTTTAGTACTAAAGAATCATAAACTATTACTTCATTGTAAGTCTTATATCGTTGAGAATTTAATAGAAAATTCAGCCCCAAGATTGGGAAGAATTAACGCCAAGGTTGAAGTGAAGAAACATGTACAAAGTTGCGAAGAAGTTCCATGAGCGTGCCTAGCAACCCGAGAACTCGATTTGAATATTCAAAAGCGTAAGAGAACTAAGCAGAAATGGTAAGGTACAATAAGACAATCAGCAGCAAACCAATGACTGTTGAGTAGGAAAAATCATCGGGGTCCCTAATTACGAAATCAGAATACTCGAATCCATCTACCCACTTTTACACTTATTTTGGCGCCACCTAAATATAGTTACTTTCTTTTGCCGGTTCTTGTTAATATATTAGGATGATGTATATCTCGTTCATCTACAATGTGGGTTATAAAATATAATCCTTCGAACTTATGAAATATCGTGCACTCAGGTCTCTAAAAGTTAATTTTAGGTTTTAAGCAAATACCTCTGGAAATTAAAAGTCATGAAATGTGATGTTTATATATGTTTGATGTTTACGTCCCCCAATTTATTTATTCATTTTTTTCTATATACATAATAGCCATTTTTCACCACGTCACAATACTATCAGAATGCACGAGAGGTCGAGAGCTCGAATCCTACAACGATAATCTATATTCTTATAAGAGTACTTAAAATATCTTACTACCAACTCTCCCCATAACTCACAGGTCAACTTAAATATGAACTACAAGAAATAACCTAAAGCTCTGATACCATCTGTAACACCCCACTCCTAATACTAAAGATGGGGTATCATTATGCAACTTTAGCTATTTGTCGAAATTAGCGGAGCGAGGGCCTACCATTTTGGAACATAGGCCGGCCCCCAACCCCTCCCCCCTTTCCTTTCCCTTTTCATTTCTTTCAATTTCTTTCTTTCTCTTTTCTCTCCAAAAGTAAACACCAAAACACATCCTTTTTCTCTCTAAATTCTTGGATTATCGATTGTTGTTTGGGCTAGATTAGTGGTAAATACTTCATCATCATCATCAACTAAACATCATATCAAAGGATCAAACCTCCAAGTACAAGAAATCTCCATTTTTAGGTCAAATTCGGGTTTAAAGGCTTTTGGAAGTTTTGGTAAGTAAAAACTATCTCATATTAACCATTTTATGTCATTGAACATGTCTCTAGTCAAATCTAGACGATTTTGAGTCTTGAATCTAGTCAAAAACGGATTTGAGTCATTTAGGGTTTTGAAATGGGTCATGAATGATTTTGGAGAAGAAATGATGTTATGAATCAAATTTATGATAGGGGTTTTGTTTATTCATGTCAAATGATGTTTGTTTATGCTTCAAAATGTGTCTTGAACCTTCCTAGATCGATTCCTAAGTCAAAAATGAGGTTTTGGAGCGTTTTGGTTCGTGTTTGGCTTGTTTATGTGCAGAGCAGCAGACCCTCGCGCCGCGACCAAGGTTCCTCGCGCCGTGAGGCTTCATTTTTGTGGTTCAGGGGTTTTTCTTGCGCCGCGAGCCCATCGCCTCACGCCGCGAGTTTTGCCTGTTTCGCGCTTCAGTTTTCAAACGTCAATAACTTTTGAACCATAAGTCTGTTTTAGACGTATGACCTATCGTTGAAATCGTGAGAGAGTCTACTTTCTCATTCTATACACAAATCCTCCAAATATTATTACAAATTTTCATATGCTAATGTAGTCATCAACCTTAAAATCTCTCGAATCTTCTATGTACGACCTCGCTCAAGCCTTATCTTCAAATTTTAGTTATGTGGAAGCCAGTTATAAATTTTTTATCCTTCCTGTCTTAGTAAACCTACCGCAGGGAAAGAAAAACTGCGGCTGAGCCAATTGCTCAGTGCGCGGATGTTGATAATAATAAACAATAATAATGATATAATGAAATAAGAAAGAAGATTAATCAAATCATTTTAATTCCAAAAGTCTCCATCAAGTACCACCCTTACCACCAGAGTAAAAATGTTTTAAGGCTGAAGGTGACAGCCTTTAACCGAAAAAATATCTGAAGAATAACAAGGATATATCAAAGAATCATTTAAGAGTAACGCTGAAAGAATTCAAATGATTCAAATCGTAGTATCGATATTATTTGAGTAAGACAAGAATCCGTACGTGATAAAATATCTAAAGCTAGCAACGTCCAAAAGATCCACCACGATTCTCAACACGATCTACATCGAATAATTCAGCTAAATTTAACATGTCGCTCTAAATGTCCTACTCATGATTTTTAACTTTAACTATTAATCAATTTCTTGGGACAAAAGCTAGGCATGTTGACTTCTAGTAATTTGAAATCTACGTATAAAAATACTTTAGAAACTAAAATCAAAACTTTGTAAGACATCATGAAGACATCGTCGTCTTCAACGAGCCCATGCGCAGGTTCCCCTTTTTCATTAAAACTCATTCGATTTCACTAAGGACTAAACATATTAAGACCCGAAAAGAAATCGGTTTCGAACTCATTCATGTTTAACAGTGAGATTTTCCGGAATTTAATCCTTTACCACCATTACCCGCCCCATAAATACTTAAAAGAACGAAATAAAGGATTAAGATTCGAATCGGTTGATCGAAATATACCTACGTAGATGGTCACGAATAAACCCCGTAAAGAACACGAGACGTCTCGGTATGGATTAGAACCTCCTGTTGTTATCCCATATGATGAAGCCTACCACCCCGCGTTCTCTCTGAAAATCCCGGAAGCTTCTGAATATCGAAAGGCCATGTTGTCTTCTTATTTTCTCTCACTCTCGATCTGATATGCAACTAGTTTATTGTTCTATTACCTCTTAAAAAGTTTCAGTATCGTGTTTGGTATAATGAGAGAATAGCAAATCAAGGACTCAAAGTGTGAGTTTTATGGGAGTTGAGTCTGGCCGATAAGAATGGGGTGGGCTGAATAAGCGGAGCTGTTAGTTGTGACAATGAGAAATCCTCAACTCCCACGTTCCCAACGGTTTTAAGATATATACATACTTGTTCAAGTTAATCTTATAGTAGTATTTTATTAGTTGTAGCTGGCTCATGTACGTCATTCTCAAGTTAATAACTTAACTCTCATTCACATTAATTATATGTACTTAACTCATAAGTATTTATTCTTAGATTTTTCTCGGTCATTATAACATTACCTACTTGAAATGATTTAAATATAATTATAATTATAATTATAATTATAATTATAATTATAATTATAATTATAATTATAATTATAATTATAATTATAATTATAATTATAATTATAATTATAATTATAATTATAATTATAATTATAATTATAATTATAATTATAATTATAATTATAATTATAATTATAATTATAATTATAATTATAATTATAATTATAATTATAATTATAATTATAATTATAATTATAATTATAATTATAATTATAATTATAATTATAATTATAATTATAATTATAATTATAATTATAATTATAATTATAATTATAATTATAATTATAATTATAATTATAATTATAATTATAATTATAATTATAATTATAATTATAATTATAATTATAATTATAATTATAATTATAATTATAATTATAATTATAATTATAATTATAATTATAATTATAATTATAATTATAATTATAATTATAATTATAATTATAATTATAATTATAATTATAATTATAATTATAATTATAATTATAATTATAATTATAATTATAATTATAATTATAATTATAATTATAATTATAATTATAATTATAATTATAATTATAATTATAATTATAATTATAATTATAATTATAATTATAATTATAATTATAATTATAATTATAATTATAATTATAATTATAATTATAATTATAATTATAATTATAATTATAATTATAATTATATATTATTATAATTATAATTATAATTGAATATTATACATTTATATTTATATGTATCTATAATTATAATTATATATATATACACTTAACTCATAAGTATTTATTCTTAATTTTTCCGGTCATTATAACATTACCTACTTGAAATGATTTCGACCCCGAAATCAACGAAAATTGAAATAAACGAACTTGAGCTTAATTGAAGGTTTAATGGAGGTTTTAGGGTTAGTGTGTGTAAAGTGTGTTTGTGTGTGAAATGGAGGTTGAAGATGATAGGGAGGAGAGAGAAAGTAATTTAGTGAGAAGTAGCTATGGAATTATGATTAAGGCTTAGTTACATAATGAGGTGGTTAGGGGTTTATATACAAATCATCCTATTTATACTAAAACCCCTTCCACAATAACTAATTTACAATTTAACACCATTTTATAATTCTAACAATCTCCCCCTTGGTGTTGAATTGTAAATGTTGCATCGTTTTCGGTCTTTAAATAAACATGATGAGCCCATTTGTTGAAAATCTTCAATGTTGATTGGACTTTGAAGCTTTCTCATTGTCTTCAACGTTCTTGTATCAACCTTGACTTTGAATCTTCTCAACAAACATATATTCTTGACGATGACTTTCTAAAACTTGATCTTCTCTTGCAACTTTAAATACTTTGAAAGCATCTTTGAAATCTTTATAGCTTTTGAGCTTTCACAACTTGAACTTTTGAGTGTTGATTTCAACTTGATGTTGCTTGGAGAAGTAACTTGAATCTTTGAATAGCATGCGGAAGCTTGGTTTTGACTTTGAATTCCTTGAATTCTTTTGGTATTGCGGAAGCTTGATTTGACTTTGAATTCATTTGGCTTTGCGGAAGCTTGGTTTTGACTTTGAATTCTTTTGGATGCGGAAGCTTGGTTATCTTTGAATTCTCTTGGCATTACGGAAACTTGGTATTGGCTTTGAAACTTCATTTCTTGGTCTAACTTGTCTCTGAATCAACAATCATCTTGGAACACTCAATTCTTTGATCAACTTATTCATGATCAAATAATTTTGCTCCCCTCAAACAAACATCTATCTTGGAGCATTTCTATCAAATAAACGGTTATCTTCAAATTTCTTGCTCCCCCTCGAACAAACAATCATTTCGGAGCATCTTTAACAATTCATGAGTTTACTCTTGCTCCCCCTCAAATGAACAATCTTCTTTAATCTTTGATCAATTGTTAAATCTCATCAAGACTTTGAACAAACTTAACTATCCGACTTAATTTTCTTTGGAGCATCAACAAACGACAATCTCTATTTAATCTCAAACTCTTCTAATCATCAAACGATGGTCATTTTTTCAACAAATCTTTCTATAAGCGACCATGTACTTTCCAAAACTAAAATCATCTTGAATATTCTCAATCTCGAAACAATCTTTCAACTTTCTTGAAACAATCTTAGAACTTTCAACTTATCACGATAATTATTCACTCTCTTCACCTAAACTAACGATCCTTTGAACAACCAAACACAATGAATATCATCAATCAAATTCTACCTAACACCTTGAAATTCATCTATCAATCAGCTAATCATTTCTCCCCCTTATGATGAATATGTGAAATGTGTTCATCATACAATAATGATTGATAGCATAAACGGTAGATAACAACAAACAACAAGCAAGCAAATTAACCCAACCCAATTCTCAATTCCCAATGAACCTATTGGTGAACTAGAATGTGAGGTTGCGTTGTTGGAAAAAGATTTTTAATGGTGTTTGTGTTCTTTGTGTTTGTGTGAAGAGAAATGAAATCCGAATAAAAATGATCCGTTAACACAGCCAAGAATCGAAAGAATTAATGGTGTGGCCTAAAAATATGATTACTATTTTTAGGACTTCCCATTATCATTGAGAAATGCACAAAGCTTATCTCTAAATGGTTCGGTCTATGGCTTTTCAACCGATAGATTGCTTTAAAGAATGTAATTCATGGTCAGTGTCACAAAGGCGTTCGATAACCATGTCTTACTATCCTCAAAGACTTTTGGGAAAATAAATCACAGGGCAAAAGAAGATAAGTTGGAGGTAAACAATTTGTTCAGTATGTGTTGAAATATTATATCGTCGATTGACCATATTCTTTAGATGCAACAATTACACATATTGCATAGACATCAATGTATGAGCCAAACAATGATTTGGTTATAGCAGAAATCAGATTTGCATCTGCATTCTGTGGTTCAAATTATTATTGCATTGTCTTAAAAGAATGTAAGAGGCTATCCGGATAATAATAACGAGTTTCATTGATTTTATTTGCTTGGTTATAGAATAAAGAGGTGCAAATGCTTTTATTGCAGGTGAAGAAAATGGCACTTCATGCGGTGAAAGCAGCTATAGATGACTTGACAAATCCAAAACAAACCAAGTAAGTTCAGAGCATTACAAATGTATTATGTCAGCCTATTTGATGTTTTCCCACTTCTGTCTATCATCATGGAAATGAGACATAAAATGAACCTACTTATGGATGTATTATGGATATCGTTAACATCAAACTAACTACTGTATATGTACTTGGCAATGCCAATTCTCAAAACAAGAATATCTTTACGAAAACTCTGTCTGTAATGCTAATATGGATGGATTTGGCTAACAGATGATTTTGTTATTAATTTCAGAAAGGAGACTAAAGAAGAAGCGACTGAATCTGGGAAGAAAATGAAGCCTAAAAAGAAAGGTGGGAGGTCCAAGAAGAATAACTAAATCTATTATGCAATAGGAGGATGCAAGTGACAATGGAGCCAGTATTTTGTGGTACATGATATGATTATATTTTGTATTTAGAGAAGAGAGAGCCAGTAGTATTGTGGTCGATTTGATTATAATGTTGTAGTACAACCAAACCTTGAAATGTTTCAAGTTGACTTGAAACATTGGGTGGACATTGGAATTTGGCTCCTTTTTCTTAACCAATCATGTCATGTTTTGGGCTTGGCTCCTTTTCTATGGATGACATTTGGAAATTGCAGGTTTTCTTGTTTTTGATGCGTTTTTGTATTTTATTACTCCGTAGTATATAAGGGTATGTTGATGCATTTTATTTCATTTTTAACAAAAAATCA
>JAXHQA010000527.1:0-10291 GCA_034093135.1 Erigeron breviscapus
CTCTATAGTGTTGGACATTATTGTGATACTTAGAGGCTCACTGTAAGTCTTGTTTCGCCTCTATTTTGTATATTGTTGATATTGTTGATGGTTCCTTTTGGACCATTACTGCGAACTCACCAACCTTGTGTTGACTATGCTTAGTACACTTTTCAGGTAATCAGGTTCTCCCAGGACGTGGAGTTTAGTTGCTTGCTTGCTGTAAACCCGGCCTATGGACTTTATGGATCAAGGATTCATTGGCCTTCCTTTTGCATTATACTTAGGATCGTTTGCCATCTTTGGATGTTATTTTGTTAACTTTGATGGTTATTTGCTCCTTATGTATTTTGGTACTTGTTTCGTATTGTAATGGATTCACTGAATCTTTATTTGCATTTAGTTCTTGTTTTATTGTAATTCCATCTTGTGCTATATGATTTCCGTGATATTTCGAGCCTCGGCTTGGGGTGTTACAGAATGGTGGCCCATGCGTGGTCGTAGAGAATTAGGCGGTTTGACCTAGACTACGGCTTAAGTTAAAACTCTTCATATAGCATGCATGGTTAGGAAATTCGTGTGCAATGTGAATTATGTGAATCCCCGTGTGAGTTCGTAGTTAAGACCACTTGTGTGATAGCTTGAATTCAATGTGATGAATGTGGTTAATATGGTTTGTTGTTGTTATTGGTTGGAGCTAATTTGATGATTTAGGGCAAAATGAAGTGATGCCATTAACTTAGTATAATATTGTGGCAACCCTAAAAGAACCCGATCAACTCTTTTATGGTTACCCAACATTATAACAAGTTAATGACATCGTGGATTGCGCACGTGTGTCTTAAAGTATAATAAGGAACCGATATGCTTAATGGAAGTTGATTAGGTGGAGGGTTAGCCATCGGTACACCCTGTATACATACCCGGCCAATAACTAGAGAGCATATCGAATTCGGATTATACTTTGAATCATTCGTGTTAGTTGTTTGATTGCATGATGTAATGAGCATGATTACATGAGTTAATGATAGACAATTGTAATGAATTTGACATGATGATATGCTAAGTAACAATCCCATAGGATTCTAGCACTCTTGCCTTAGCTTAATGATATGAAATGAGTATGTGGTATCGGTATGAGAGCATTAACTACTTGTGTGACTAACATGTGAGCATTTGAGACTAACTCTCGGGTCAACGTGTCACTTGTTTTATAGAAATGGTGAGACCAAGGAGAGCCGGAACGAACTATAGGGCTGAACCGGAAGAACCTCAACAAGCTCAACCGGAGGTACAAGGAAGGTAGAGGTAGGGGCCGTGGTAGGGGCGTGGTAGAGGTCGTGGTAGAGGCCAAGGAAGGGGTCGTGGTGAAGCTCCTGAGCCAAACATGGCTGAGGTGATCGCTCAAACGATCACCAATATCATGCCGACCATTATTGCTCAAGTCACGGCAAGTCTTGGGCAGAATAATGCGGCTCAAAACAATGAAGCCCCAGAAAATGTGAATAATGAAAATGCTCAACCTCAGGCCGTGGAAAACGAAGAAGAGGAACCAGTGAGAGTTGATAACCGCATGCCCATGTATAATCAATATGGGGGATACCGACAGGGGTGTATATTTAAGGACTTCAAAAGCTGTGGAGCACCGGAGTTTAATGGAAGAGGCGGTCCCACTGAGTGCATAAGGTGGTTTGAAGAGATTAAGGCAGTGATTGAAAGAAGTCATTGCACATACGACGACCGGATTTCTTATGCATCCGGCATGTTTAGACATGACGCCTTGAGTTGGTGGAATCAAGAGATAACTCTGGGGCGGACTTATAACTTGGAATGGATCGATTTCAAGAACAAAGTGAAGGCAAAGTTTTGTCCTCCCTATGAACTACAAAACTTGACCATTGAGTTTGCTAATCTCAACATGGATGGAGCCGATTACAAGAGCTATGTTAGACGATTTCAAGAGTTGTCTACCCTCATTCCTCACTTGGTGGATTCCGAGTCTCAGGCCATCCAGAAGTTTGTATTGGGCTTGAATCCTCAAGTCCGATCTTATGTGAATTCTAACATGCCTACTTCTTTGGCCGATGCTGTTAACCGAGCCGGGAGTGTGACTGAAGACTTGTTGAGGAGCGGTGTCTTGAGCAAATCCTCAACAAACAAGAGGAAAGAAGTGGGAGAGTCTGGGGTAAAGAAAATGGGAAGGTTTGACCCCAAAATGCTAATAGGGGTAGGGTGATGGCGGCAGGTGGAACCGGCCAGGAAAGCTTATACTGGACCCCATCCTTTCTGTGGGAGATGCAACAAACATCACCCCGCCAATGCCCAATGCAAGGCATGCTTTAATTGTAACCAGGTGGGGCACCTCTCCAGAGAATGTAGGGCTCCAAGAGCGGGCCAAATGAATGTGGCTCCTGTTCAGGCCGTTCCTCCTCAAGGTAATCAACGAAGAGGTGAATGTTTTGAATGTGGTAGTCGTGACCACTATCGTAATAATTGTCCTCGATGGGTGGGACAACAAGTTCAAGTAGCCGTCCACCCCAACCAACTTCAAATGGTCGGGCCTAACCAAAACCGGGGACAACAAGGCCATCAAGTGCAACCACGCGGCCGAGCCTTTGCGGCTAATGCAAATGAAGCCCGCAACGATCCCAACGTAGTAGCAGGTACCTTTCTCCTTAATGGTCACTATGCAACAGTTTTATTTGATTCCGGAGCCGATTATAGCCTCGTGTCCTCTAACTTTGTTCCTTTGATTGATGTGCATCCTTGTGCTCTAAACTATGTGCTTGACATTGAAATGGTAAACGGGTCACTAACTAAACTTAGTCAAATAATACGTGATTGTGTCTTGACCCTAGACGATGTTGAATTCTTCATAGACTTTATGCCTTTCGATATTGGGAGTTTTGATGTCATTGTGGGTATGGATTGGTTGACGGCAGTAAACGCGACTATTGATTGTGGTGAGAGGGTTGTTAAGATACCTTTGACTAACGGTAAAATTCTTAGAGTTCAAGGCGAAATCTCCGATTCCTCTAATTCTAAAGTCTTTAGTGCTACCGTCACCAAGGTAGAATTGAAGACCGTTCCTATTGTTTGTGAATTTCCCGATGTTTTTCCGGATGACTTACCGGGATTACCTCCAACTCGTGAACTTGACTTTCGCATTAATCTTATCCCTGAAGCCGCGCCCGTAGCAAAAGCTCCGTATAGACTAGCCTTAACCGAAATGCAAGAATTACAAACTCAACTCAAGGAACTCCAAGAGAAGGGTTTCATTTGCCCTAGTCAATCTCCTTGGGGTGCTCCTGTTCTCTTCGTCAAAAAGAAAGACGGGTCCTTCAGAATGTGTATTGATTACCGGAATTAAACAAGCTCACTGTGAAGAACCGGTATCCCCTCCCTAGAATCGATGACTTATTTGATCAACTTCAAGGTGCTAAGCACTTCTCAAAAATCGATCTTCGCTCGGGTTATCATCAACTCGAGTACATGAAGATGATATCCCCAAGACGGCTTTTCGCACAAGGTATGGTCATTTTGAATTCACCGTGATGCCTTTTGGGTTGACTAATGCACCGGCGGTGTTCATGGACTTGATGAACCGGGTGTGCCAACCATACTTAGACAAGTCTGTCATTGTGTTCATTGATGACATACTTGTATACTCAAAGAAAAGGAAGAGCATGTTGAGCACTTGCGCGAGGTGCTCGAACTACTAAGGAAGGAGAAATTGTATGCTAAATTCTCCAAGTGTGAGTTTTGGTTGGAAGAGGTCCACTTTCTTGGTCACGTAGTGAGCAAGGATGGTATTCACGTGGACCCAAGCAAGATTGAAGCGGTCAAAAATTGGAGAAGACCCGAAACGCCATCCGAGATCCGTCAATTCCTTGGATTGGCGGGTTACTATAGAAGATTTATTGAAAATTTCTCCCGTATTGCACAACCACTCACTCTCTTGACTCAAAAGGAGAGAAATTTTGAATGGGGCGAAAGACAAGAAAACGCCTTCCAAACTCTTAAAGATATGCTATGTGACGCTCCTATTTTGACGCTACCGGATGAAATTGAAGATTTTGTTGTGTATTGTGATGCCTCGGGACAAGGTTTGGGTGTGTTCTTATGCAAAGGGGTAAAGTCATTGCTTATGCCTCTCGTCAATTGAAGGTGCATGAGAAGAACTACCCGACCCATGATTTGGAATTGGGAGCGGTTGTGTTTGCTTTGAAGTGTTGGAGACATTATCTCTATGGCACAAAATGTGTGATTTATACCGACCACAAAAGTCTTCAACACATCTTTAACCAAAGTGAATTGAATATGAGGCAAAGGCGTTGGCTTGAACTATTTAGTGATTATGATTGTGACATCCGTTATCATCCGGGCAAGGCAAATGTTGTAGCCGATGCCTTGAGTAGAAAGGAGAGAGTAAAGCCGAGACAGGCTAGAGCTATGAGCCTCACGGTGGGGCCAAATATTCGTGACCGGATCATTGAAGCCCAAATTCAAGCCACCCTACCGGAAAACTTTGGAGACGATAACCTAGATGGCATGGTACAACAATTCGACCGAAAGAGTGATAATGGGCTATACTGGTTGAAAGACTTTGGGTTCCTATTTTCGGTGACTTAAGAACACTTATTATGAATGAAGCTCATCAATCGCCTTATTCGATCCATCCCGGGTCGGATAAGATGTACTTTGATTTGAAAAACTTGTATTGGTGGCCGGGCATGAAGCGTGATGTGGCTAAGTATGTGAGTGAGTGTCTTACTTGCTTACAAGTCAAAGCCGATCACAAGAAACCACCCGGATTGTTGGTACAACCGGTGATGCCCGAATAGAAGTGGGAACATATTTCAATGGACTTCATTACTAAACTACCGAAGACGAGAAGCGGTCGTGACACGATTTGGGTGATAGTAGATCGGTTAACGAAGTCGGCTCACTTTTTAGCCATTCGTGAAACCGATAAATTTGACACTTTGGCTTGTTTGTACATCAAGGAAGTAATATCTAAGCATGGAGTACCGATTTCTATCATTTCGGATAGAGATGCCCGTTTCAAATCAAACTTTTGGGGAGCTTTCCAAAAAGCAATGGGTACTCGACTTGACATGAGCACGGCGTTTCACCCTCAAACGGATGGGCAAACTGAGAGAACCATTCAAACACTTGAAGATATGTTGAGGGCTTGTGCAATTGATTTTGGTGGAAGTTGGGAAGACCATTTGCCGCTAGTTGAGTTTTCATACAACAATAGTTATCATGCCACCATTCAAATGGCGCCCTTTAGAGCATTGTATGGTAGGATATGTCGTTCTCCTCTAGCTTGGGCGGAAATTGGTGAGAGTCAACTCATCGGGCCGGAAATCGTAGTTGAAACGACAAAAGTGATTTCTAAGATTAAGGAGAAGTTGCAATTGGCCCGCGAACGTCAAAAGAAGTATGCCGATGTGAGGCGGAGACCGTTAGAGTTCGAAATTGGTGATTATGTACTTTTGAAAGTGTCACCTTGGAAAGGTGTTGTACGTTTTGTGAAGCGGGGAAAACTCGCGCCCAGGTATATTGGCCCTTTCAAGATTCTTGAACGGGTTGGAAAGGTTGCCTACCGATTAGAATTACCACAAGAGCTTAGCGGCGTACATGATGTGTTTCATATTTGTAACCTACGTAAGTGTTTGGCGGACCCTACACATCATGTGCCCATGGACGAGATTAGGGTGGATTCGAATCTAAATTTTGTTGAAGAGCCGGTAGAGATCTTGGACCGTCAAGACAAGAAGCTCAAGAGTAAACGCTACACGATTGTTAAAGTTAGATGGAATGCTAGGCGTGGAGCCGAGTTCACTTGGGAGCGAGAGGACCATATGAAGTCTAAGTATCCGCACTTATTTAGTAATTAGTGTTTTGTTGAATTTCGGGACGAAATTCTTTTGACGGGGGAATAATGTAACATCCGTAAATTTTGACCCGTTGACTTTATGTATAATATGACTAACATTATAAGTTAATGAAGTATTTGGGTCGTTTTATGAATTAAATGACAATGTGTTATATTCGGGTCGATAATATGTTTTGATCGGTGCTTAAATGTCTAACGATTGTGTTTTGGCTAGAGAAGAGAAACGGGTCGGCCCGTGGGTCATCCACGACCCATCAGCCCTTGACCCATTTCTCCCCCTTATCCTCTCATTTGCCTTTCATTATTCCTTTCTATCTCCCTTTCTCATTTTCTCTCAAGTAAAGAAGGCAAAGGCAACCCATTTCATTTCTTCATCTCATTTACATCGACTTGGTGTTTTGGAACTGATATAACACTGGAAACATAGTCTTTTATACCTCATTATCGTCATATCGAAGAATCAAAGGTTGTAGTGAAAGCATTTTTACCCATTTTGCCATAAATTGGGTTCTAGCTCGGAAAGGAAGTTTTGGTAAGTGAAATTCATCCCATTTACTTCTATTTATGTCAGTTTACTCGTTTCTAGTCATCTCGTTCAGTTACAGGTTCTAAATCGACTTAAAATGAGTTTTGGGTCAAATTAGGGTTTTAATTAGGGTTGATGATTTGGGAAGTGTTCTTGATGTTATGAATCGAAACTAAGATGTGGGTTATGTTTAGTTATGTTGAAACATGTTTGTTTAAGCTTCAAAATGAGTCTTGGAACATCACTAGACGATTTGGTGGTCGAAAATGGGGTTTGGGTGAAGTTTGGATCGTATTTTAGACTCAAAAATCTGCAGGATTGAGCCCAGTCGCGCCGCGACCTATACCACTCGCGCCGCGAGCTCGTGTTCTCGCGCCGCGAGTTTCGCCTGTTTTGCGCTTCAGTTTTTGAACGTTAATAACTTTTGAACCGTAAGTCCGTTTTAGTCGTATGACCTATCGTTGGAATCGTGAGAGGGTCTACTTTATCATGGTATAACCCTTATATCTTGAATCCACTACTATTTCTAAAAATGTCGTGATAAAGTGCCCTTGGTTATATTCGGTTGAACCATTAAGACACTGGAAGGTTGTGACGTAACCGAGTTGAGTTCCAATTGTCCTCTAAGTTAATTTGCTCTTCTAAAACCTAATTAGGGCTTTGTCGAGTATGTGATAGCTACGTATATGTGATTATGTATGTTGATATGAATGTATATGATCGATATTTAGGTGTTGGACGTGAAGTGAACATTGAACGACAGTAACTTGACTTTATATCAAACTTAGCTTTTCATAGCCGATCAAGGTGAGTTTCTTAGCTCCCTACTCGTTTGAGATTCGGGCTGAAAAGTGTAGGTTTGACGTGTTTACTTGCATTTGTTGATTGATTGATTGATTATTGATTGTTGGATTGATGTGACGGTTCTTTTCGTTTGATTGACTTGGTTATGTGTTGTTAAGTATTGATTATTATTAGGATAGACGTTGTGATTGATTGATGATTGATTGATTTGATTGATTGATTTAGGTTTTGGTTATGTATTGATTGATTGATTGATTGATTGATTGATTGATTGATTGATTGATTGATTGATTGATTGATTGATTGATTGATTGATTGATTGATTGATTGATTGATTGATTGATTGATTGATTGATTGATTGATTGATTGATTGATTGATTGATTGATTGATTGATTGATTGATTGATTGATTGATTGATTGATTGATTGATTGATTGATTGATTGATTGATTGATTGATTGATTGATTGATTGATTGATTGATTGATTGATTGATTGATTGATTGATTGATTGATTGATTGATTGATTGATTGATTGATTGATTGATTGATTGATTGATTGATTGATTGATTGATTGATTGATTGATTGATTGATTGATTGATTGATTGATTGATTGATTGATTGATTGATTGATTGATTGATTGATTGATTGATTGATTGATTGATTGATTGATTGATTGATTGATTGATTGATTGATTGATTGATTGATTGATTGATTGATTGATTGATTGATTGATTGATTGATTGATTGATTGATTGATTGATTGATTGATTGATTGATTGATTGATTGATTGATTGATTGATTGATTGATTGATTGATTGATTGATTGATTGATTGATTGATTGATTGATTGATTGATTGATTGATTGATTGATTGATTGATTGATTGATTGATTGATTGATTGATTGATTGATTGATTGATTGATTGATTGATTGATTGATTGATTGATTGATTGATTGATTGATTGATTGATTGATTGATTGATTGATTGATTGATTGATTGATTGATTGATTGATTGATTGATTGATTGATTGATTGATTGATTGATTGATTGATTGATTGATTGATTGATTGATTGATTGATTGATTGATTGATTGATTGATTGATTGATTGATTGATTGATTGATTGATTGATTGATTGATTGATTGATTGATTGATTGATTGATTGATTGATTGATTGATTGATTGATTGATTGATTGATTGATTGATTGATTGATTGATTGATTGATTGATTGATTGATTGATTGATTGATTGATTGATTGATTGATTGATTGATTGATTGATTGATTGATTGATTGATTGATTGATTGATTGATTGATTGATTGATTGATTGATTGATTGATTGATTGATTGATTGATTGATTGATTGATTGATTGATTGATTGATTGATTGATTGATTGATTGATTGATTGATTGATTGATTGATTGATTGATTGATTGATTGATTGATTGATTGATTGATTGATTGATTGATTGATTGATTGATTGATTGATTGATTGATTGATTGATTGATTGATTGATTGATTGATTGATTGATTGATTGATTGATTGATTGATTGATTGATTGATTGATTGATTGATTGATTGATTGATTGATTGATTGATTGATTGATTGATTGATTGATTGATTGATTGATTGATTGATTGATTGATTGATTGATTGATTGATTGATTGATTGATTGATTGATTGTTTGATTGATTGATTGTTTGATTGATTGATTGTTTGATTGATTGTTTTAGTTGTTGGATTGGTGTGATGGTTCCTGACGTGAGATTGGTTAAATTGGTTCGATTGATTGATTGATGATAATTTGCAATTGGCTGCCAATATCTTATGTGGTGCGTTTATTGGTTCCAGATTTCTGAGTATGCCTTTTGGTTAATTTGGTTGCCAATGTTTATGTGGTAGTTTGTTTTGTTGCTTAATAATATAATATATATATACAGAATTCCTTGATGACCGATGTCTTCACTTACAAGAACACTTTCTCGTTATAGAAATGGAGGTAATACAAGTCCCTATTTACTTAATTCACATACTAAGCTTAGCCCCAATAGTATTACTAGATTTACTTCTCCTTTATCCTACTTTGGTGTAGGTGTTCGTAGGTTTACAAGAGCCGAAAAAGATATTATTAGTAACAGTACCGAAAAGGTAGTCTTTGTCGTGCTCGTGCTAAGCCGGTTTTCGTTTATTTCTTGTTTTTCTTGCTGGCTTTTTTGTTAGGTTTAGCCCCTTCTGGTGAGGTTGACCAAAATGTTCAAAGTCGTGGGTTTTCTTTTGAAATCAAAGGTGGTGGTCCGGTTTTAGATGTTTAGGTTATGCCAGGTGTTAAAGCTTGTGTTGCATCGATGCTTTGTATTATTGTGGAGATGAATGTGGCGACAAGTCAGATTGCTGATATTGTTAAGGGAATGGGGATTGTGTATCGGGCTATCTGAATTAGTTTGTAGTAAGAATGTTACGGACATAAAGGATGGATTTGTTCATTGGCTGAATAGAGCACTTGAGAGATATCAACATCATAAGCTTGACGGGGTCGTGTATTTTGCCGGTGGCAATAATATTTTTTCGCTCGAGTATTTGAGAAGTCTTTGAAAAATATCAGGTACTTTGTTTGCCTTTCTCCAGTATTTTTTTTGTTGAAATGTTATACTGTGATTGTGCGTATACATATGCGAGTGATTATGATACTACAAACAGAGCTTTAAAAAGGATGATAAGACGTAAGCACCTAAACATATATACTCTCATTTATCTCTGTCAAGGCAACATAAGAGCTGTACATACTCGATCTATTTTATCAGCTGTGCATGAACAATAAAAAACATAAGTCAGAGTGGCATGTTTAAGTGCATAAGTAGATCATGGACTATCATACTGTTCGTATGTTGTAGATTCTGTATTCTTACTAGGTTAAGTGGTTAACTAATTCTTTTTTTATTTTCCCTCCACAATTTTTAGTGTACATGTTGGATAACATCTTTTAGGTTTTTATTCCCCCAGGGTATTTGTACCAGCTGCAAGCTTTTGGAGGAATGTGTTTAGTTTCTCAGCAAA
>JAXHQA010000528.1:0-10988 GCA_034093135.1 Erigeron breviscapus
TACCTGTATTAGGTGACAAAGATCCAAGATCTAAGCAATACACGATCGATTTGGCTCCAAAACGAATAGATCTAGAGAGAAACTTGAGAGGGAAGGGAGGGGATCGGCTAGGGCTTTGTTTAGGGGAATAAAATCTGCAAATGCCAACCTAATGACACCCTTAACTCCCTAAACCCGTTTTTAACTTTCCTTCTATGTCAAAACTAGCCCCTAAGCTTCCTAATCCTTCATTATTGGTCACAAACTACTTTATTGACCATATACATCATTAATCCTTCATTATATGTTACATAGACATTAATCTTCATATTACACACATTTATACTACATTAACATTTAGGCTTACAAGCCTCACACATAACACATATTAACTACATATAAGCATTAAATCTAAAATAGACTTAACGACACACACAATATTGACTTAACGACATTAGTCAACTAGTAAAGAAAAGTTTGGGATGTTACATTAGTATAATATAAATTTATACCTTTATTGCCTCAATGGTAATAATATTTATGTTTTACCCATTCTAATACATTCGTATGAGATAAAATTTCTATCTTTACTAGAAGGACGAAAAACAATATATTGGCATATACGTTAATAATGACCCAATCATACTCAAATATAGTATTTTGAATCAAGAATGTATCTCCACCTTTATGGAATGAAAGTGATCTTTAACAATATCAAATGACCATATATACTAATTATTTAGTATACTCAATAAATAGATATAACCCACAAGAATTTTTCCCTTATCATATAAATTCCTTTTGAGTAACTATTCATCACTAGAATGTTCGATTTTGTTTTTCCGAGATTTTCCATCTCACACTTTCAGACATAAAATTGCCACATAGATCTTTTGCACTCATAACTTATTCAAGTTTTATATTTCCTTAATATCCTTGTGCAAATAAATTTCGTAACTTCAAGCTAAATATTCAAAGATACTTTACCAAATGTCTATTATAGACTTGTAGATTATATTTTGCTACATATTGTTCTCAAGAACCTTTCAAATATGTTTGTAGCATCTTTGGGTCATTAAACATGCTCCGTACATTTTATATACTTTCAAGTAATATTGCAATTTAAAGAATAAGGCATATTCTATGCATTATGTATCCTCCGAGGATTAACAGTATCTTTAGAGCTCAAAATAATACATAAGACACAGTTTCATACTATTTTATATTGCCAGACTCGTAAAATATCAATGACTGCATCCACCACATGAGAATATGTCTCATCAAAATCAAGTATAAATCTTTGCGAAAATTCTTATTTCATAATTAATTTCATAACCACTAAATTATATTATAAATAGACATCCACTATATAAATATCAGTAATACTTCCCATTGGATGTCTATATCTTAAAAGATTATGCCTTATGTATCATACATGCAATTTTCTCATTTATTTTCACATATGTCAAATATCTCATAAAGTTTTACACTTTCAAGTGCTTGGACTTCATCTCCCAGACTAATAGCGTCTTTTCATCTTGGCCAATCATTTATATCATATCAATTTACATGCACGCATGTTTTCAAGATCCTCACCATTATTCATATTACTTGGGGAAAAGAGATAGAGGGGAGATTGGTAGAAAGATTGAATGGGGGTGTCTGGAATGGGCAGAAACAGAGGGTGGAAGGAGAAAAATAGGGGGGAGTGTTTGGAACAGGGGTTGTAAGAGGGTGGTCGGGGGGTGAGAGCTGACCAAGGTGTGTGCCGGGGCGGTACCCCTGGTACGAGAGACAGAGGAAAAGGAAGGGATTATTCATATTACTTAGCGCTTTATCATATACAATCATTCTCGACGTCGCTTTTATTTATTTTCGATTCCACAAGTCTTTAGACATGTCACTTTCATTGAGATCTCATTATTTCCAGGTACCCGGGGTTTCGCAAAGACCTTCATGTCTAGTTTCTCATCATCAATCTTTTATGGGGTCTTTATACCTCGATTTTGACCATCTTATTTTTATGCATGCTTCCTTTCTTTTAAGGCTTTTATTTGGAATCGACTTTTCTACCACTTTTAAATGTGTGTAGACTCATTACTAATCGGAACATTAGCAGCTTGTAAATTAATCACTATCTTTCTGGTCAGTTAACATGCTGGCAATTATTAAATGTAGTGAATGAATTATCATACAAACTTTAAGTTGATATTCATTGGTGCGAGGATCTTTAATAATTCATTTTTACTCATTTCAGCTGCTTTCCATCTTCCTTAATGTTGGGAACATCTCCCCCTAATGTTGGGAAATTATATCATATCAATGAGAAACGTAAACCATAAAAAATATTTTAATGATGGCTTTACTGACTACGTTCGTCTCTTTCATGTTTTAACTCATACCCAAAACAGCTATACTACTGTCTAGTTAGTCACACAGTTTCGAACTGAATCAAAGCATAAGCCTTCACACTTTCAAGGCATGCTAATTTTCCCAACATTATTTCCAACATTTTTTGAGGTCTCATCTTTGTGCGTTGTGGTGGAGCAACTTTAACATATATCGCACAACCAAAAACTCTTATATGAGACATACTTGGTTTCTGACCATAAACCAAATTCAATGGGGAGAAAATACAATAAACTATCGGCATGATGCGAATTTATATTTAATTTTTTGCATGTTAAGTAACATGACCCCAAACTATAAGTTACTCATTTTGCTCTCAGATGATAATTATAAATTAATCATTATTGCCAATATAAAATGGAACATGCTCTCAATCTTATAAGATGAGCAGTTTATTACGCAAACTTTCATGTTGCGACTTTAATGACCCATTTAGACGATGCATCGATTTAAAACACTAAATGGTCCTTTGGACGATGTATAGGCCTACATACATCTCTTTTCTTATGTTCCAATAAGGTATTCAATCCTTATTAAACTTGGCATTTACATTCTTATAGAGCAAATAACCACAATTTAGATAAACACTTTGAAGAATCAATTAACTCTTATATATATTTCGCATCATCATTGACCCGGGATGGTCTATCCGGTCATGCCAATAAATTCAACAATCATGGTCTACAAACTTTCATTTAGACCAACATATGCTTGGTACAAGTTAAATGTATTATCACATATTAAAACATTAAATTTTCTAATCAATGAAATTTTTCTCTGTATAACACATATAAATCACATAAAGAAAACAATCTTCAACCAAATTCATACACGACATATTAGTCTACATATCCGATATTCATAGGTAAGAAAGTCATTATTATATTTATCATCATTAATCTTGTATCCATAATTCCATATAAAGTTAACCAATATATATCCATATAACTTTTATTTTCATGCACTCTATATATGATCAATTCTATATATATGGTCAATTTCGCTAACCCCCGACGTTAGCAACATAAATACCAATTGTAGTCACCAATTAATGTTCCTTTAAAAGCACCAATAATTATTTTTCTTCATAAGCACAATAACAAGTAATATAGATTTTATAAGCTTTTATGGAAATCATAAGCTAATAAGTAATAAACATCAACAATACCAAATGTCAGATTATATATGAGAATAATTCCAACTAATCTTAAAATACAAATAGATTTAATATAATTAGATATCCTATTTCTTTTCAACCTCAATAAAAAAAATCCCCCAAAAAATGGATTTCTACATAACATAGGTGTTGAACAATGTAATAGTTCTTGTTCAAAAACATAATACCAAAAATTTAATGTCTCCAACATTCTTACTTATTTCTAATACTACCGTCTTTAGAGCCTTTCAAATAATTTAATGTACTCAAGTAAAATATTGCATTGGCCTATAGCCATAAGCACATAATTCAAGTTTTACGCATTTATTTTGATTAGTTTTCATCATATCTAAGTATAAACAAATAAACCACAACTAGTCCAAGCTTATTACATCAATCACTATACTATCAACTAGTTCTCTTCTATATCATTTCGGTGTAGCTCGTTACTTTGCATGGCCGTAAGTGTATATCAATTTATAATAAAAATCAGTAGGTATTTTATAATATTATTCATAAAGAATCATAATCTCAATTAAGACTGAGTTCAATATTCAAGACACGTTCATTTACCAATTTACTTGATATGGTGTAAAACGATACGAAGTAACAACTTTATGAACATTTTGAAAATATGAATATGAGCATTATCATTCGATGTATCAATTAGACGATTAGCAAACAAATGTCCCAATTATTTCAAAGGGTATTCTTATTTCAAATTGCCACATCCAATTGCTTCGAAATGTCGATTAACTTCCCTTTTTTTCTTTTTCTTTTTCGTTTAATGTTTGAATCAATGGCTTTTTGGTAACCGAAATAAAACTTAAGTTACTACCTCGAATCTTAATTATAAGCCTTTGTAAGTCCTTCAGATTATAGGTAATAGAGTTTTTGAAATCATTTTATTTGTCAATTAAACGAATATGCATCGACCACGTTTTTATCTATTTCAAGAAACTAGTTCACAATAAACAAATTCAGACTACAACCGTAATAATTATTCACATTCCTTTTCCTTCACCAAATTACTCGTAGTTATAAACGTACTTTGTTAATAATACTAACAGAACAATCTATTTTCTAAGCAATAAATATTTAAAATATAACTAAACTATCATCATATACTAAATCAAATAAAGTATTCAACAATTCATATTTAGCCAATTCATGTTTTTGGATAGCATATATGGCAATATCAAAATACTATCAATCAAAGCTAATTAGTAGATCAATTCATATTTAGCCAATTCATGTTTTTGGATAGCATATTTGGACCATTAAATATTTAAATCTTAAAGTAGAATGTAACTAGTAAACTTATCAATTAAAACCAACACTTGTAAGGTCATATATATCGTATATAAATCTAGTAGAGTTTAAGGAGTGACCTTTTCAAATTGAATGATGACCTTCAGCAAAATCAAACCAACACCTACCTTCTTGACCGTCGATTTGTTTCTATCTTTTTTCTAAGCTTTCGTGCTGATAACGTGTTGTAAAACAACGATCTAATAACATAACATACTTATAATAAGATATAGAACAATAGCAAAATAGACATAAGAGATGGAGATGAAGAGAACTTTTTCATTGATTCATTTCAATATACATGAAGCCTATATATAGGCTATACAATATAAATACAATTAATACATACATAAATAATGGAATATGAATAGTTAGGGTGTTATGGATAGCCACATAAATAATAGATTTATAACAAAATAAATGAAGATGTAATGTTGTTGATGGTGAAGATGATGATGAAAAGACATAAATGCCCTCATGCACAGGGCACATGACTGGCTTAACGTGTTTTTTTAACGCCTGTTAGTCATGTGGACCAAAATTGTTAACAAAATTCCAAACCTAGGGATAAAAACGTAATTTCATAAACCCAGGGATAAAACGTGAAAGTTGGTACAAACCATAGGGACGAAAATTATAATTTACTCATTTGTTTATTTAACAAGTTTTTCATTCAATCAAAGATTTAAAAATTCTTACATGTAGCTGGACATGTTTAATTATCCCGATTAAGAGAAAATAATGTCGGGAATTTCCGCAGTTGTTATACAAAAGCAGATTTTAAAAAACATATATATATGTTAAGGATATGTTAATAATAATAAAAAAATAATTAAATACAGTAACTAAATCTATTATTTTATTACGAGTATATTTATTAAAGAATTAAATATAGTAACTAAATCTATTATTTTATTACGAGTATATTTGATTTTTTATAAAATAATTAAATACAGTAACTAAATCTATTATTTTATTACGAGTATATTTAATTTTTTATAAAATAATTATATACAGTAACTAAATCTATTATTTTATTACGAGTATATTTGATTTTTTATATATGTTTTTATACATCGTTTATAAGTAATAATAATTTGTGTCTGAGCACTCATAACTTCGCAAACTCGCATACAAACTCCCTCTCTGTATCCACCACTCATATTTTTTCTCTCTGTAATCTTGGTCCCCCAACCAGTCATATTTTCTTTTATAAGGTTCGTCTATAATTGAATAAAATCTATGTATATTTGAGTTACAAGTTGGTTTTCTTGAATAGTTAAAGAGTTGCAGGTACATTCAAGAAGAAGATAATGATTGTAATATTTTTATTTAAATCCTTTATATATCTTTAAAGTGTCATATTTACCCCCTATACTTTTAATGTAGTGTTTATTTTATCGGATATATAAAATCATGGCATCTTTTGAACGGTTATACTTTTGTATCTTTGTTCCTTTACATGTATAATTTAATACAGTATATAATTTACTTTATTTAATACGGTTTTTGTTATATATTTCTAAAACAAAGTCGATTACATCTTTAGTTGCATAAATTTACATCCGAATTATCACCTCCCTTCTTTGGGCTATAAATAGGTCATTAAAACTCTTGATGATGGATGTAGTCCACAAAAACAAAGTAACTATAAGGTTAAATCTTGCAATTAACTTTTAAAAAAATAAAAACAACATCTTTTAGAGTATATTATATGTTTGTCCTTCAAGTTGTTACGTTTTGTACTTTTAAACCTTAAGTAATTTTATTACAAATAAATCCGTGGAGTTGGTAAATAATTGTAAGCGAGGTCCAAGAGTGAAATGCGTTGCCAACTTCAGGGGCTAATTTGTAATAAAATCACTTAAGGGTCTGAAAATATAAAACGTAACAACTCGATGAACGAAAGATGTAATTTACTCCATCTTTTATCAGACACGCGCCAATTAGACAAATTTCTACCCGGGCGTTGCCCCGGGAGAAAAACAAAACTCTCGTGATAAAAGTTAAAAAACATTAAGCTGAAAACCAAATTTTCGTGGCAAAAGTTATGAAACTTTGGTGGATAAAGTTAAAAAACTCGAAGTTATGCGGAAAAAAAGTAGCTAAGATTAAACTCTGGCGGCAAAAGTTTTAGACTTTTAGTTAGCTGTCTAATCACCGAGGCAAAAAGTATAATTTTTTTTAAAAAAATATTTTTTGTAGAAAAGGAGGAAAAAAAATTAGAGCAAAAAAAAGAGGAAAAAAAAAGAAAAAGACAAAATAGGAAAAAGAAAAAATAAGCCGGTACTGTTCATGGCTCGAGCCGAGCCGCCGAGCCGGTTACTATTCAAGGCTTGGCTTACTATCCTATAAGCCAACCTTAAATGTTATATATATATCTATATTAAATCTTGCAATTAACTTTTAAAAAAATAAAAACAACATCTTTTAGAGTATATTATATGTTTGTCCTTCAAGTTGTTACGTTTTGTACTTTTAAACCTTAAGTAATTTTATTACAAATAAATCCGTGGAGTTGGTAAATAATTGTAAGCGAGGTCCAAGAGTGAAATGCGTTGCCAACTTCAGGCCACCATTCTGTAACACCCCAATCCGGAGCTCGAAATGTCACGGAAATCATACAGCACCCGGTGGAATTACAATAGAACAACTAAATGCAATTAACGATTCGGTGAATCCAAACATAGCAAAACAAGTAACAAAATACAACAGGGCAAATAGCCATCAAAGTTAACAATACATCCAAAGATGGCAAACGATCCTAAGTATAATGCAAAAGGAGGGTCAATGAATCCTTGATCCATGAGTCCAAGTCCGGGTTAGACAGCAAGCAAGCGACTAAACACCACGTCCGGGGAGTACCTGATTACCTGAAAAGTGTACTAAGCATAGTCAACACAAGGTTGGTGATTTCGTAGTAATGGTCCATAAAGAACCACGTCAATAATCACAATATAACGAGTAGAGGCTAGGCATGACTTACCGCGAGCCTCTAAGCAACACAATATCGTCCAACAACAGGATTACACAAGACAAATAAGGGTGAAATGAGAATGCACGAATGATGTATGAGTCAATGTAAGTGCCAAATGCATGAATAAGCCAACATGCCTATCCTATGCGTGAACGCAGTCACCAATGCAACGATACCCTTCTGTCACAATGAACAAGGCTGTATCTCAAAAACATCGAGATATATATGTCTATATACTCGGGGTCAGGAACTACATCCAAAATGGGTGCATACATCTATGCACCAGGATGTCGGCAATCCCCTGCCGAGGGCTCATCAACAATGTATGCAATGCTTACAATCAAATGTAAATGCATGCTCATGAACCAACAATCAATGTACAATGAACCTGTGCCACTAATCAATATCCTCAAACATAACCCAACAATCAAAATACGACAACCGTAAGCCAACGATCAATAATCAACAAAGTGAACCACTAGTCACAATATAAACCAACTATACGTACATATACTTCAGAGGATTCTACTTTCTTCAAGTCCCAGATGCTTATATATAGGGTCACCCGCAGCCTTCCCACCACATCTAAAACCCAATGAAGGCATAACCGACTTCCATGTATGTACGTCTATCCTAAGGTATAAGTAATACTTAACGAAAACACAATCCAAGTCAAACAAACGAAAAGACACGTCACATCAATCCAACAATCATGTCAAACAATCAATAGATACAAGTAAACACGCCAGGTTTACACTTTTCAGCCCGAATCTCAAGCGAGTAGGGAGATACGAACTCACCTTGCCCGGCACAGAAGCTAGAATAAGATTACAAACGAGTAATAGGGTCCACACGTCCACAACCTATAATTATACATCAATATATCATAATGTCAACTCTACAATCATAAACAAGTCGTTTTAGCACAATTAGGTCAAGTCACAAACCCTAAACGCCTTTACAACATAAACGAGTAGGAACAAGACGCATTCGACTCGACCTTTTTAGAAATGAGAAAAGATTCATACAAAAAGAGTGTTACTACTAGAAACTAGACTCTCTTACGATTCCAACGATAGGTCATACGACTTATTTGGACTTACGGATCAAAAGTTATTAACGTTTTAAAACTGACGCGCAAAATTTCCCCGAAAGTATCCACTGCGCCGCAGTGAGCCAAAACCATGCCCACTGCGCCGCAGTGGGCTAAGGAGCAAGAATGGCCGAGGGAATCCACTGCGCCGCAGTGAGCCAAAACCATGCCCACTGCGCCGCAGTGGGCTAAGGAGCAAGAATGGCCGAGGAATCCACTGCGCCGCAGTGGGGACTATGCCCTCCCCCCACTGCGCCGCAGTGGGACAACCTGCAGATCAGAACCAGCAGCTGCAATGCAGCAAAACGACCCCAAAACCCCCAAATTCGACCCAAATCGACCTCCAAATCGATTTGTATGAACTTGAAACTTATTTTGAAGTATGAATACACATTATTACACCTAATAACACTTAACCCATTCCACAAAACCCATTCATAATACCAAAATCGCCCAAAGTCGTTCAAAACCCTAACCAAAACCCTAACTTGACCTAAAACGAGTTTCGACTCGATTCGTGGCTCGAAATGGCTGGACACCAACTAGAAATAGATAAACAACCATGAAATGATGATTATGGAATGAGTTTGACTTACCAAAAGTTCCACCTAAGGTTCAAATCCGAAAGTGAGCGAATGGAAAGGATTTCTTGCACTTGAGACTTCAATTCTTTGATATAATGGAGATGAGATGGAGATGATGATGATTCTTGCTCTTGATCAAGTTAACAACAATGATTTGATGAAGGAGACTTAAAGAGAGGTGATTGCATGTGTGTGTGTTCTTGCTAGGAGTTCAAGAGAAAGATAGATAGATGAAATGAATGAAAGGGAAAGGATAAGGTGGTTGGTGGGTTGGGTAAATGGGTCTTGGATCCTATCCACGGGTCGACCCATCACACTAACTAGCCAAAATAACTATTCGTCGAGTGTCGAATCACATAATTAATCGGTCAATCGACCCGTCAAACACATTATCTAGTCGTTTAGCCACAAATTGAACCAAATCATGTTATTAAATAGAATGTTAGTCATATTACACATAAAGTCAAACGGTCAAAATTCACGGATGTTACATTATTCCCCCGTTAAGAGAATTTCGTCCCGAAATTCAACAAACCCTAATTAACAAATAAATGCGGATACTTGGACTTCATATGGTCTTCTCTCTCCCAAGTGAACTCGGCTCCACGTCTAGCATTCCATCTTACTTTCACAATGGTGTAACGCTTCTTCTTGAGCTTCTTTTCTTGACGGTCCATGATCTCTACCGGCTCTTCAACAAAGCAAGAATGGTCATTGGTGTGTTGTTTGGACCCAAATGCTTCTGACAGAATTATTCTTCTGTCTTTGGACGGATAAACTGGGCATGTGAGGGCCGTTTCAAGCAAAACTTTCAAAATAAAAGTTGTAGATAAAAGAGTTAAGTTTAACCTCCAACTGGAATCACTCAAAAATACTAAACCAAACCAAAGATATGATTTTTCTACCAAAAGTGGTCAAAACTGGATTTTTGTCTTAATGTTGAGTCAACTTTGGCGATTTTTAATTTCTTAACTAATAGGTTTCAGAAGTTTAAACTTGGTGAGAACTGAGTTCAAAGTGTCCCTAGCTTAAAATAAAATTGGGAGATTTTTCTTAAATGTTCATCATAGAAATCTTTTATAAAATATATTGAGTCGCACAGCAGCAAGCTTTCTGACCAACTTTGGTTTTGTAATTTTTAGAGGTAGTAAACAATGTCTAAAAATTTAGCAAATTCACATAAATATAGGACACATATATGTCTCTGTATAAAAATCACCGACGTCCAAATAATTCAACTTAACCAAAAATGACTACTCAACATTTTATGAAAATAAGTGTTAAAACAGAAAATTCCAAGTAAAAGGTCTTCACAACAAAATAAGCTAAAAGTCACTAGATTGCAACTTTAACCAACTCCAACAATCTCGTAACAAAAAGTATTATAAACCTACTGAGAATATGTCAAATAAAAGTTATAAAACTTAACTTGGTTATTAAATGGCAAAGGCAAGCCTACAAATCACTAATTCGGTTCAT
>JAXHQA010000530.1:0-5000 GCA_034093135.1 Erigeron breviscapus
TGTTCAGTATAAATAATGCCCAATAGTTTCTTGATCACGGCACACAAATCATGGTTAACAAAAAACTCTATAAGCCACCTGAACCATTAATAAGAGAAAGGATTCGAATAGGGATCGATATACAGTAGATTTTTGTCGCAGATCACACTTATCTTATTCCACAGACAATCTCTATCCGTTATAGATTATTAGTAAAATAAACATGTAACAAACACAACTTTAAAACTGGGGGAGATTATGGCCATTAGAAACTCTGTTTGGGTGAGTATTAACAATCACACTATATACGAGTTCACACACACATACACCTCGATTTCTAGACAATCAATAGTATGTTTAAACTTTAATTCATTCAAACCGCATTAATTCTATATACGAACTTATACAACTCACTCACAAACATCTAGATAAAAATCTCTAACTTTTTATTACAATTTACCGACAACGCCACTTCCATTGACAAAAAGATGCATATTCTTAAACGATATACCCGATATTCGATAGATATCTAAATATTCAACAAATATGAGAATTTGCATCTATACAATCTAGAAACACGATTGAACTACATCTTTCTACAATAAATTCGCATTGAAAAGATAAAATAAAAGAAACACATGAATGCCATTGAAGAACCCTACTATAGTTCAAAACTACAAATCAGAATAAGGAGAAAAGTGAGAAACATAAAAAGTTAAAAACCTACCGGGAGGTAAAAATTGTAACGACATTAAAGGTGCAACTCCCTTCCGATATCAATGAACGACAATATTATGTAAAATTGCTCGAGAACAAGTATGAAATATCACCTCAATAACATTGAAAGAGGGGGGCATGAAGCAATTGTGGATTTGTGGGGGTGGGGGCATAGACGGAGAAAATGGTGAAATCGATGAAAAGAGGAACTACTGAAGTAGGTTAAAAAGTATTGAAATTTAAATATTTTGGGGAAAAAGAAAAGACTTGGAGGGAACTCGGGAGGGAACCAAAATATTTGGGGAATTAAAATTTTTTATCTAGTATATATGACACGGATATTTAATAAGACGGGTTATATTTGCGGGTCCCTATGTAATATGCGCGTTCTAATTGGGTTTAGCGGGTTCTATTTAGGGTACTATTTAGTAACCGGGTTTTATTTAGAGATTGACTTTAATATGACCCGGTCTTTTATAAAGCGGGTTATATATGGGGGGTCCTATTTAGATTTGTGTAGTAGTGATGACTTAATTTAGTGTTTTTTATACTATTTTCTCATACCCCATAATATAATCAAATTAGGATCTTATATTACTGCTTTTTTACTCGTTCCCATATGCGTGAATATTGTTGGAAGTAATTTGGTCAATTTGGGATCGTTTGGATGTGCGTTTTGGACCAAATATCTTATCAGCGTAACTGTTTCTTAATGATCAAATAAACGGGAAGGAATAAGTCTGTTGGGGCTTGAATGCTTGATCGAGAACTGGAATTTGGTTTTATGTCTAATTCAAGGCTAATGTCTTTTATTATTTTGTCGTATAAGGTGGAGGCCATGGGGAGCACCATGAGTCTCAAAAGAAATCAAGCGAAATTGAATTACTCACCTTCAATGTCGAGAGTTATTAACATCAATAGGAGATAATATTATTGATTTTCTAGATTTAATGGTCATTAAAATAATAATTTTGGCAGATATGATATATTTAAATTTAATACCAGATCCAAAATAAACGGGAAGGAATAAGTCTGTTGGGGCTTGAATGCTTGATCGAGAACTGGAATTTGGTTTTATGTCTAATTCAAGGCTAATGTCTTTTATTATTTTGTCGTATAAGGTGGAGGCCATGGGGAGCACCATGAGTCTCAAAAGAAATCAAGCGAAATTGAATTACTCACCTTCAATGTCGAGAGTTATTAACATCAATAGGAGATAATATTATTGATTTTCTAGATTTAATGGTCATTAAAATAATAATTTTGGCAGATATGATATATTTAAATTTAATACCAGATCCAAAATAAACGGGAAGGAATAAGTCTGTTGGGGCTTGAATGCTTGATCGAGAACTGGAATTTGGTTTTATGTCTAATTCAAGGCTAATGTCTTTTATTATTTTGTCGTATAAGGTGGAGGCCATGGGGAGCACCATGAGTCTCAAAAGAAATCCAAATATTCGATAGATATCTAAATATTCAACAAATATGAGAATTTGCATCTATACAATCTAGAAACACGATTGAACTACATCTTTCTACAATAAATTCGCATTGAAAAGATAAAATAAAAGAAACACATGAATGCCATTGAAGAACCCTACTATAGTTCAAAACTACAAATCAGAATAAGGAGAAAAGTGAGAAACATAAAAAGTTAAAAACCTACCGGGAGGTAAAAATTGTAACGACATTAAAGGTGCAACTCCCTTCCGATATCAATGAACGACAATATTATGTAAAATTGCTCGAGAACAAGTATGAAATATCACCTCAATAACATTGAAAGAGGGGGGCATGAAGCAATTGTGGATTTGTGGGGGTGGGGGCATAGACGGAGAAAATGGTGAAATCGATGAAAAGAGGAACTACTGAAGTAGGTTAAAAAGTATTGAAATTTAAATATTTTGGGGAAAAAGAAAAGACTTGGAGGGAACTCGGGAGGGAACCAAAATATTTGGGGAATTAAAATTTTTTATCTAGTATATATGACACGGATATTTAATAAGACGGGTTATATTTGCGGGTCCCTATGTAATATGCGCGTTCTAATTGGGTTTAGCGGGTTCTATTTAGGGTACTATTTAGTAACCGGGTTTTATTTAGAGATTGACTTTAATATGACCCGGTCTTTTATAAAGCGGGTTATATATGGGGGGTCCTATTTAGATTTGTGTAGTAGTGATGACTTAATTTAGTGTTTTTTATACTATTTTCTCATACCCCATAATATAATCAAATTAGGATCTTATATTACTGCTTTTTTACTCGTTCCCATATGCGTGAATATTGTTGGAAGTAATTTGGTCAATTTGGGATCGTTTGGATGTGCGTTTTGGACCAAATATCTTATCAGCGTAACTGTTTCTTAATGATCAAATAAACGGGAAGGAATAAGTCTGTTGGGGCTTGAATGCTTGATCGAGAACTGGAATTTGGTTTTATGTCTAATTCAAGGCTAATGTCTTTTATTATTTTGTCGTATAAGGTGGAGGCCATGGGGAGCACCATGAGTCTCAAAAGAAATCAAGCGAAATTGAATTACTCACCTTCAATGTCGAGAGTTATTAACATCAATAGGAGATAATATTATTGATTTTCTAGATTTAATGGTCATTAAAATAATAATTTTGGCAGATATGATATATTTAAATTTAATACCAGATCCAAAATAATAAATAAGGGCAATATATAAGTAAACGAATTCCCTTCATTTGTTTTAACCTCAAAATTTCACATACTTACATTATTAGAGATTACACATTGGGTGAAAAGATGAGCAACAGTCAGGTAATATAATTTTTATTACTTCATATGATTTTAAGAATTTTGATATATAAGAATTTAGAGTGACTGTTCATTAACAAGATATATAAGAACTTGACATGGAAATACAAGAAGAAACATTCTTTTGTACTAGACTCGTATAATGCATGTACTCTCTTCTTTTTTGTATTCTAACAAGGATTTTTACCCACGCGATGCGTGGATGTTGAACTGATTTTTAAATTTTTAATATGATGTAAAACATGCTAAAGTTACAAATTCTCATAAATCATGTAAGTTGAAAACCAAAACTAATAGGATCAAGATCGTAATTGTGAACAACAGCCAAAACACAAATTCTTAAAAAAACAAAAAAAATTTTTTAAAAAAAAACAGTACAAATAACATACCTTTTAATTCCATCAAATCTCCATGTTAATCATCTACTATCAAATTTAAAATCTGTATAGTCCAAACAACAAATAACTCTTCGACCCTGTAATAATGAATAATATGTTTAATAATATAATATGAGCACTAATTAATAACATATATATGTATATATTATATATTTAAAAAATTATGATTATGAAAAACAAAAATCTTTTTCTTTTTCTTGTATACGACTCTCGTTGGCTTTGTAAAGAGCAAAGATGAATTTAATTGTATAATCTTTTGCTTCGTATTGCGTAGGGAGGTTATGGAAGTTTCATGATTTAAATATATTTTTCTTAAAATATTGTATATTTTTGTACATAGTTTACGAACTTTAAAATTCTATGAGATTTCATATTTTATATTTTTTTTTTTTTTTTTTTTTTTTTTTTTTTTTTTTTTTTTTTTTTTTTTTTTTTTTTTTTTTTTTTTTTTTTTTTTTTTTTTTTTTTTTTTTTTTTTTTTTTTTTTTTTTTTTTTTTTTTTTTTTTTTTTTTTTTTTTTTTTTTTTTTTTTTTTTTTTTTTTTTTTTTTTTTTTTTTTTTTTTTTTTTTTTTTTTTTTTTTTTTTTTTTTTTTTTTTTTTTTTTTTTTTTTTTTTTTTTTTTTTTTTTTTTTTTTTTTTTTTTTTTTTTTTTTTTTTTTTTTTTTTTTTTTTTTTTTTTTTTTTTTTTTTTTTTTTTTTTTTTTTTTTTTTTTTTTTTTTTTTTTTTTTTTTTTTTTTTTTTTTTTTTTTTTTTTTTTTTTTTTTTTTTTTTTTTTTTTTTTTTTTTTTTTTTTTTTTTTTTTTTTTTTTTTTTTTTTTTTTTTTTTTTTTTTTTTTTTTTTTTTTTTTTTTTTTTTTTTTTTTTTTTTTTTTTTTTTTTTTTTTTTTTTTTTTTTTTTTTTTTTTTTTTTTTTTTTTTTTTTTTTTTTTTTTTTTTTTTTTTTTTTTTTTTTTTTTTTTTTTTTTTTTTTTTTTTTTTTTTTTTTTTTTTTTTTTTTTTTTTTTTTTTTTTTTTTTTTTTTTTTTTTTTTTTTTTTTTTTTTTTTTTTTTTTTTTTTTTTTTTTTTTTTTTTTTTTTTTTTTTTTTTTTTTTTTTTTTTTTTTTTTTTTTTTTTTTT
>JAXHQA010000531.1:0-12102 GCA_034093135.1 Erigeron breviscapus
CATAACAACATCATATATAAACATATATAAAACACCAAAACATGTAATCAATCATTACTAAAACACGAAGTCCATAATCTATCAATTACATATAAATGAATAAGACATAATCAAATCTAAGTTGCTGTTGTCACATCAACATGCATCAACACCTTTCAATCACCGCCTCTATCGCCTCAAACCACCTTATACATTCCGTGGGACCCCCTTTTCCATCAAACTCCGGTGCCCCACAACTTTTAAAGTCTTTAAATATACATCCTTGACGGTATCCACCATATTGATTATACAGGGCATTCCGATATTAACTCCCATTGGTTCCTCTTCTTCATATTCTTCGGCTTAAGGTTGAGCATTTTCGTTATTTTCATTTTCTGGGGCTTCGTTGTTTTGAGCCACATTATTTTGCCCAAGACTTGCCGTGACTTGAGCAATGATGGTTGGCATGATGCCGGCGACCGTTTGAGCGATTACCTCAGCCAAGTTTGGCTCAGGAACTTCACCACGACCCCTTCCTTGGCCTCTACCACGACCTCTAC
This sequence comes from Erigeron breviscapus, assembly GCA_034093135.1. Lineage (NCBI taxonomy): Eukaryota > Viridiplantae > Streptophyta > Magnoliopsida > Asterales > Asteraceae > Erigeron > Erigeron breviscapus. Next base: position 540 of record JAXHQA010000531.1, read on the forward strand.
CACGACCCCTACCACGGCCCCTACCTCTTTGTACTTCCGGTTGAGCTTCCGGTTGAGGTTCTTCCTCTTCAGCCCTATAGTTCGTTCCAACTCTCCTTGGTCTCACCATTTCTATAAAACAAGTGACACGTTGACCCGAGAGTTAGTCTCAAATGCTCACATGTTAGTCACACAAGTAGTCAATGCTCTCATACCGATACCACATACTCATTTCATATCATTATGCTAAGGCAAAAGTGTTAGAATCATAAGGGTTTTTACATATCATGACATCGAGTTGAATTTATTACAATATTCATTATTAATTCAAGTAATCATGCTCATTTCATCATGCCATCAAACAACTAACACGAATGATTCAAAGTATAATTCGAATTCGATATGCTCCCTAGTTATTGACCGGGTATGTATACAAGGTGTACCAACGGCTAACCTTCCACCTAATCAACTTCCATTAAGCATATCGGTTCCTTATTATACTTTAAGCCACACGTGCGCAATCTACGATGTCATGAACTTGCTATAATATCGGGTAACCATAAAAGAGTTGATCGGGTTCTTTTAGGGTTGCCACAATATTATACTAAGTTAATGGCATCACTTCATTTTGCCCTAAATCATCAAATTAGCTCCAACCAATAACAACAACAAATCATAATAACCACATTCATCACATTGAATTCAAGCTATCACACAAGTGGTCTTAACTACGAACTCACACGGGATTCACATAATTCACATTGCACACGAATTTCCTAACCATGCATGCTATATGAAGAGTTTTAACTTAAGCCGTAGTCTAGTTCAAACCGCCTAATTCTCTACGACCACGCATGGGCCACCATTCTGTAACACCCCAAGCCAAGGCTCAGAATATCACGGAAATCATATAGCGCAAGGTGGAATTACAATAGAACAAACTAAATGCAATTAAAGATTCGGTGAATCCAATACAAAACGAAACAAGTAACAAAATACAACAGGAGCAAATAGCCATCAAAGTTAACCAAAAATAACATCCAAAGATGGCAAACGATCCTAAGTATAATGCAAAAGGAAGGCCAATGAATCCTTGATCCATAAAGTCCATAGTCCGGGTTACAGCAAGCAAAGCAACTAAACTCCACGCCCTGGGAGAACCTGATTACCTGAAAAGTGTACTAAGCATAGTCAACACAAGGTTGGTGAGTTCGTAGTAATGGTCCATAAAGAACCAACGTCAATAATCACAATAAACGAGTAGAGGCTAGACATGACTTACAGCGAGCCTCTAAGCAACACAATATCGTCCAACAACAAGATTACACAAGACAAGTAAATGTGTAATGAGAATGCACAAATGATATATGAATCAATGTAAGTGCCAAATGCATGAATAAGCCAACATGCCTATCCTATGCGTGAACTCAGTCACCTATGCAACGATACCCGCCTGTCATCACAATGAACAAGGCTGTATCTCAAAATCATCGGCGTATATATGTCTATATACCCGGATGTCATGTCACCAACATCTCATGGACAAGTGTATACATCTATACACTAGGATGTTTGAGTCCTCAACCGAGGGATATGAACGTACGTATGCAATGCTTACAATTAATCGTAAATGCATCATCACGAACCAACAACCAATGTACAATGAACATGAACCAACAACAAGAGAGGCTATGGACATGAGCAGACAATCAATATTCGTAAATCAAGGAACCAATAGACACAATTCCAAGCCAACATCAATATTCGACAAACATAAGCCACTAACCACAATTTAAACCAACTATACGTACATACACTTAAGAGGATTCTACTTCCTTCGAGTCCCAGATGCTTATATATAGGGTCACCCGCAGCCTTCCCACCACATCTAAAACCCAATGAAGGCATAACCGACTTCCATGTATGTACGTCTATCCTAAAATTAATGAAATACTTAACCAAAACATAAACCAAGTCAACCAAACGAAATGAACCGTCACATCAATCCAACAACTAGAACAATCAATTAATCAATCAACGAATGCAAGTAAACACGCAAGTTTACACTTTTCAGCCCGAATCTCAAGCGAGTAGGGAGATACGAAACTCACCTGTCCGGCAAAGAAGCTAGTATAAGATTCAAACGAGTATTACGGTCCACACGTCCACAACCTAAAATTATACATCAATATACCATAATGTCAACTCTACAATCATAAACAAGTTGGTTTAGCACAATTAGTCAAGTCACAAACCCTAAACACCTTTACAACTTTAACGAGTAGGAACAAGACACATTCGACTCGACCTTTTTAGAAATGAGAAAGGATTCATACAAAAAGAGTGTTACGACTAGGAACTAGACTCTCCTACGATTCCAACGATAGGTCATAAGACTTGTTGGAGTTACGGATTAAATTATTAACATTTGAAAATTGACGCGCATATATTCACAGTAACTATCCACTGCGCCGCAGTGAGCCAGAACCATGCTCACTGCGCCGCAGTGGCTAAAATAAACCAGGACCAGAAACAAGGCACTGCGCCGCAGTGAGCAAGGGTAGAGCTCACTGCGCCGCAGTGGCCACAATCTGCAGCCAGCACCTGCAGTTTATGCAGGAAACACGAACCAAAACCCCCAAATTCGACCCAAACCATTCCAAAACGACTTGTAAGTGTAACTTATTTTGAAGCATACATAAGCATCGTTACACATAACCACACTTAACCCACACCATAAATCCAACCTTTAACATCAAATTCATACCAAATCGTTCCAACCCTAATCAAAACCCTAATTATACCCTAAATCGTCTTTTGACTCGATTCAAGACTTGTATCACATCAAAAACTAGAAACATATAAACAAACATAAATGGAAGATGGGATGAATTTGACTTACCAAAACGTCCTTTTAAGCTAGAACCCGAAATTAGGTCAAAATGGATAAAATGCTAGAACTTCCACCTTTGATTCTTCGATATGACGATAATGTGGTATAGATGGCGATGATTCTAGTGTTATATCCTTTCTAAACACTAAGTAGATGGTAGAGAGAAGAGAAGGAAATGGTCTTGCTTTGTTCTTGAGAGAAAGAGAGAAAGAGATAGATAGATAGAATGAAAATGAGAGGGGGGAAAGGATAAGGGGGGAGAAAAATGGGTCATGGGTGGCTGGTGGGTCTTGGACTACCCACGGGCCGACCCGTTTCTCCCACAAGCCATAAAACAATCGATTACACAACTAAACGCCAAACAACATATTTACGACTCGACTAACTTACCACTTAGTCATAAAATCACAAATGGGCCCAAATATTTCATTCAACAAGATTGTTAGTCAAATTACACAAAAAGTCAACGGGTCAAAATTCACGGATGTTACAAATATTATTTAAGAATTATATAATGAATAAAAACTTTCGGGATTTTAAACTTTGTCACGTACCTATATCTAGAGTAAGAATTACATAACGATTATATCATATATTACGACTAAATTATGTTACTAAAAATAAAATAATATGATTTTTATTATATTTTAAAATAACCTCAACTCTATTATTATCCATTATTATATTTAATATAGAAAAAAGGACCGAAAATTCTATTGTTTAAATTAGTTGTTATCCAATTATAATTATATAAGTATAATTATATATGGGACAATAAAAGATGAGCCATTATATATGCAACTCCTCCTCCCCGGGGCTCTGGGGGGGGGTGAAGGGGGTGGTGTTTTCTTTCTAGTTGCATATATAATGGCTGCATCTTTTATTGTCCCATATATAATTATACTTATATAATTATAATTGGATAACAACTAATTTAAACAATAGAATTTTCGGTCCTTTTTTCTATATTAAATATAATAATGGATAATAATAGAGTTGAGGTTATTTTAAAAAATATAATTTAGTCGTATATTATTTTAAATTTTTAGTAACATAATTTAGTCGTATATCGACTAGTTATATTATTTATGGATATATTCCAAATTAGATAATTATATTATAGTCTTATATTATATTAGGATTTATAATTATAATGTAAAATTAATTATGACATCATCAATTTTCAATTTGATAGAATCGAAAGCTATGATTGGTTAATAAGCTATTAGGTCAATTGTCTTTTAGTATATATAAAGATATTAGTTAACACTATCTCCTGATCGTAAATTTTGTTTAACTCTATAAAATAAATAATTATTTAATATAATACTCCCTCCGTCCCATTAGAAGTGTTACTTTGAATATTCAAAGTCTTTATTTTTAAACTTTGACCTTAATATAACTTTTTGTGTTATATAAAACTTGATAAAAGTTATACCATTAGAAAACACGTCTAATAAACACAAATAAAATTATTTAAGGTCAAAGTTACAAATGTTACACTTTGAAAATTAAAACATGACACTTATAGTGGACGGAGGGAGATAAGTATACAATACTGTAACAATATATTTAAATGTAAACTTATTTATTAAAGGCGGTTACATAATAAATGAATATATTTTAATCCTAAATGGACTTATCTATCTAATAATATTTAAATCATGCAACTATGTAATAATAAATGAAATCAAAAAATAGGATATATAAAATATACTATACAAATAAACCATCAACATAAATTCAATTTTAATGCATAAGGCACAAGCTGAAGGAATAATTCTTTAAAAAATGAATAATTGATTGAATAAGAGTTAACTAAAATATAAAATAAGATCTTCTAATATTTAAAGGATAAGGGATAATGACTTGTGGATGTAGTGAACTATGACAAAATGTCTATGTTATGTATTGATCTAATCGGGGGTCTATGTTATGTAACGAACTTACCAAAACTGTCTAAATGATCATGTATACCGGTAAATTTACAGGTTGCATCACTATAGGAACAAGTTTTATTATTCAACCGACTAATTTCAAAGTTTAGTCGGTTACATGCATTACTTAGACAGTTTTGGTAAGTTCGTTACATAACATAGACCCCCGATTAGATCAATACATAACATAGACATTTTGTCATAGTTCACATACAATATAGAGAATTTTTCTTTCTTTTCATCCTTTAAATATTAGAAGATCTTATTTTATATTTTAGTTAACTCTTATTCAATCAATTATTCATTTTTTAAAGAATTATTCCTTCCAGCTTGTGCCTTATGCATTAAAATTGAATTTATATTGATGGTTTATTTGTATGGTATTATTAGATAGATAAGTCCATTTAGGATTAAAATATATTCATTTATTATGTAACCGCCTTTAATAAATAAGTTTACATTTAAATATATTGTTACAGTATTGTATACTTATCTCCCTCCGTCCACTATAAGTGTCATGTTTTAATTTTCAAAGTTAACATTTGTAACTTTGACCTTAAATAATTTTATTTTGTGTTTTTAGACGTGTTTTTAATGGTATAACTTTTATCAAGTTTTATATAACACAAAATTATATTAAGGTCAAAGTTTAAAAATAAAGACTTTGAATATTCAAAGTAAGACACTTCTAATAGGACGAAGGGAGTACTTCAAATTGGAAGATGTATTATTTATTTTTATCGGAAGTTTACGACAACAATTTTCACCATGCAACGCATGGGTTTAATCTAATATTTATATATACTAAAAGACAACTAAACTAATAGCTTATTAACCAATCATAGTTTTCGATTTCAATAAATTGAAAATTGATGATGTCATTTTAATAATTATAATATAAAACTTATAATTATAGTTATAGAACTTATAGTTATCTAATTTGAATATATCCATAAATAATTATAATATCATATACGACTAAATTATGTTACTAAAAATAAAATAATATGATTTTTATTATATTTTAAAATAACCTCAACTCTATTATTATCCATTATTATATTTAATATAGAAAAAAGGACCGAAAATTCTATTGTTTAAATTAGTTGTTATCCAATTATAATTATATAAGTATAATTATATATGGGACAATAAAAGATGCAGCCATTATATATGCAACTAGAAAGAAAATTTTAACTTTATTTTACAAATTAACCCTTTTACTTTATAACCATACACAAAGCCCCCCTGATTTTTACCTTGTTGCAGTCAAAAAATGATGCCAGCAGCTATGCTAAGCCCATTATATATTATATATTAATATTAATATTCATTGTACGTAGAGTCCATATATAATTCTTTATAATAGTTATCCAAACATAACGAATACATATATATTAATAATCGGTTATATATAGTTCTCGAAGATGACTTTTTATTTAAGATTAGTGTGTTGGCAATTTAGCATGTAGTTTGCAAAAAAAAACAGTGGTCCTTTGGCTGGCGCTGGTCAAAAGGTAAGATGGTCGAATTTTATTCTTTTTCTATTTGTTTTTAGGTTAAGTATATGTCTCTCTTATTACGGGTTAAAAGTTTTTCTAAATTTGCTATTATTTAGATTATGGCATAATTTAGATTATTTAGATTATGACATGATATACTGTGAAACATTATACATTGTGAACCCCTGAATTATTGTGCTTTATTGTATTAGATTTGTTCTTAAAAGATATGATGATTTTTTAACTTAGTTAAAAAATCATCATATCTTTTAAGAACAAATCTAATACAATAAAGCTACAATAATTCAGGGGTTCACAATGTATAATGTTTCACAGTATATCATGTCATAATCTAAATAATTGCAAATTATGCCATAATCTAAATAATAGCAAATTTAGAAAAACTTTTAACCCGTAATAAGAGAGACATATACTTAACCTAAAAACAAATAGAAAAAGAATAAAATTCGACCATCATACCTTTTGACCAGCGCCAGCCAAAGGACCACTGTTTTTTTTTGCAAACTACATGCTAAATTGCCAACACACTAATCTTAAATAAAAAGTCATCTTCGAGAACTATATATAACCGATTATTAATATATATGTATTCGTTATGTTTGGATAACTATTATAAAGAATTATATATGGACTCTACGTACAATGAATATTAATATTAATATATAATATATAATGGGCTTAGCATAGCTGCTGGCATCATTTTTTGACTGCAACAAGGTAAAAATCAGGGGGGCTTTGTGTATGGTTATAAAGTAAAAGGGTTAATTTGTAAAATAAAGTTAAAATTTTCTTTCTAGTTGCATATATAATGGCTGCATCTTTTATTGTCCCATATATAATTATAATTATATAATTATAATTGGATAACAACTAATTTAAACAATAGAATTTTCGGTCCTTTTTTCTATATTAATATTATGGAGCTTCATTGTTTTGAGCCACATTATTTTGCTCAAGACTTGCCGTGACTTGAGCAATGATGGTTGGCAAGAAACTCAAGAATAAGCTCTACACGATTGATAGAGTTAGGTGGAAACGCTAAGCGTGGAGCCGAGTTCAGTTGGGAGCGAAAGGATTACATGACGTCTAAGTATCCGCATTTATTTGCTAATTAGGGTTTTGTTGAATTTCGGGACGAAATTCTTTCAACGGGGGAATAATGTAACATCCGTGAATTTTGACCATTTGACTTTACGTGCAATTTGACTAACAATTTAAGTTAATGAAATAGTTGGGTCGTTTTGTGATTAAATGACAACGTGGTATATTCGCCGGGTCGATAATACGTTTTAATCGGTGTTTAAATGTCTAACGTTTGTAATTTGGCTTGGGTAGAGAAGCGGGTCGGCCCGTGGGTAGCCCACAACCCACCAGCCACCCAAGACCCAATCTCCCCTCCTTATCCCCTTCTCCCCCTTTCATTTCTTATTTTCTATCTATTTCCCTTCTCTTTTCTCTCTAGCAAAGCAAGAACTTCACATATCTCTTTCTCTTATTAATTCTTGCATCATTGAGTGTGTTGAATCAAAATCTATACAAGATCATCATCTTCTTCATAGTATTAAAAGCTTGAATCTCATAGTGCAAGATTTTTACCCATTTTGACCTAATTTCGGGTTTGAACTCAAGAAGACGTTTTGGTAAGTCTAATTCATCCCATTTACTTCTATTTATGTTTGGTTGTGCATTTCTAGTCATCTTGAACAATTGCAAGTCTTGAATCGAGTCAAAAGACGATTTGGATCAAATTAGGGTTTCGATTAGGGTTGGAGCGATTTGTTATGAATTTGATGTCTTGGGTCGAATTTGTAAATTGGGTTATGTTTATTTATGGTTAATGATGTCTATTTATGCTTCAAAATAAGTTTCAAGTTCATACAAATCGATTTGGAGGTCGTTGGATCGTTTTCGGGTGTGCTTGGGTCGTTTTTGCTGCACTTGCAGCTGCTGGTTCTGAATCTGCAGGTTGTCCCACTGCGGCGCAGTGGGAGGGCATAGTCCCCACTGCGGCGCAGTGGATTCTCTCGGCCATTCTTGCTCCTTAGCCCACTGCGGCGCAGTGGGCATGGTTTTGGCTCACTGCGGCGCAGTGGTTTGTTACTGTGAATGTGTGCGCGTCAGTTTTCAAACGTCAATAACTTTTGATCCGTAAGTCCAATCGAGTCATATGACCTATCGTTAGAATCGTAGGAGAGTCTAGTTTCATGTTATGACACTCGTTTTATATGAACCTTCTTCCATTTCTAAAAATGTCGAGTCAAAGTATCTTGTTCTTACTCGTTTAAGTTGTAAAGGCGTTTAGGGTTTGCGATTTGACCTAATTGTGCTAACCCAACTTGTTTAAGATTATATAGTTGACATTATGGTATTATGATGTATATGTATAGGTTGTGGCCGTGTGGATCCTAATACTCGCTATTAATCTCTTATTAACTCGACTTAAGCTTCCTTGCCGATCAAGGTGAGTTTCGTATCTCCCTACTCGCTTGAGATTCGGGCTGAAAAGTGTAAACCTGGCGTGTTTACTTGCATTTATTGATTGATTGATTGATTGTATTGGTTGTTGGATTGATGTGACGTTTCTTTTCGTTTGATTGGTTAAATTGGTTTGAGTATTGAATTGTTGAGATGATTATCACATTTGAATGACTTAGTTTATGTTTGTTAAGTATCTAGTAATATTAGGATAGATGTACATACATGAAAGTCGGTTATGCCTTCGTCGGGTTTTAGATGTGGTGGGAAGGCTGCGGGTGACCCTATATATAAGCATCTGAGACCCGAAGGAAGTAGAATCCTCTGAAGTATATGTACGTATAGTTGGTTTGAAATGTGGTTAGTGGCTTATGATTGACGAATATTGATTATTGATTCATATTCATCGTATATCGATTGTTGGTTACGATTTATGCATTTACATTTGATTGTAAGCATTGCATACATTATTGTTGGACCCTCGGCAGGGGATTTGCCGGCATCCTGGTGCATAGATGTATGCACCCATTTTGGATGTAGTCTTGACCCCGAGTATATAGACATATATATCTCGATGATTTTGAGATACAGCCTTGTCCATTGCGATGGCAGAAGGGTATCGTTGCATACGTGATTGAAGGTCACGCTTAGGATAGGCATGTTTGCTTATTCATACTTTTGGCACTTACATTGATTCGCATATCATTTGTGCATTCTCATTACACATCACTTGTCTTGTGTAATCTTGTTGTTGGGCGATGTTGTGTTATGTAGAGGCTCACTGTAAGTCATGTCTAGCCTCTATTCTTATATTGTGATTATTGATGTTGGTTCATTACGAACCATTACTACGAACTCACCAACCTTGTGTTGACTATGCTTAGTACACTTTTCAGGTAACCAGGTTATTCAGGACGTGGAGTCTGATTTGTTTAGCTTGCTGTTAAACCCGGACTGGACTGATATGGATCAAGGATCCATTTGCCTTATGTTGCATTGTATTTAGGATTGATAGCCTTCTTTGTTGTCGTTTGTAATCTTGATGTTTACTCGCTCCTGTTGTATGGATTCACTGAATCCTTTAATTGCATTTAGTTGTTCTATTGTAATTCCACCTGGTGCTATGTGATTTCCGTGATATTCCGAGCCTCGGCTTGGGGTGTTACAGAATGGTGGCCCATGCGTGGTCGTAGAGAATTAGGCGGTTTGACCTAGACTACGGCTTAAGTTAAAACTCTTCATATAGCATGCATGGTAGGAAATTCGTGTGCAATGTGAATTATGTGAATCCCCGTGTGAGTTCGTAGTTAAGACCACTTACGTGATGGCTTGAATTCAACGTGATGAATGTGGAATGGATACAATGTGGTTAATGTGTGCTTTGATTAAATTTGATTGTCATTAATATGGATTGTTGTTATTGATTGGTGCTAGTTTGATGATTTAGAGCAAAATGAAGTTATGTTATTAACTTAGTATAATATTGTGGCAACCCTAAAAGAACCCGATCAACTCTTTTATGGTCACCCAACATTATAACAAGTTAATAACATCATGGATTGCGCATGCTTGGCTTAGAGTATAATAAGGAACCGATATGCTTAATGGAGTTGATTAGGTGGAGGGTTAGCCGTTGGTACACCCTGTATACATACCCGGTCAATAACTAGAGAGCATATCGAATTCGGATTATACTTTAAATCACTCGTGTTAGTGACTTGTTTTAGCTGCTTGTAATGAGATGTGTTTTAATGCGAGTATTTGGTTTTGACGATGGCTAATTGTTGTGAACTTAGCATGAGAAAATGATAGATAACGATTACTTGAGAACTTTGATATACTGTCCTTAGTGTAGTAATGTGAAACACGTAGGGTATGTTGGTATGATAACATGATATATGACAGTTAATTGAGAATATTTATATGTTGGCCTTAGTAAAAGACATTGAACATGTGTAGTGTGTCGACGTTAAAACACTCACTAATAAGGCGGTTAACATGAGAGAAACTGTGAAGCTAACCCCCGGGTCATAAACTCTAGAACTACTACTATTATTGGATTTAGCAGTGGAATGACATGTTGACTAGTATGATTTAGTAACATATATGTTATGCATGTGTGACGTGTATGTATGTATGTATGGCCCGTAGTGGTCAAGTTGAGGTCGTAAATGCTTTTATTGTGATTTGACTTAAACGTGATGATAAACGGTTAGGATACAATGTGATAAATGAGTTGATATGCACCCTAAAAGAGTATCAAGGTTGTAAACACCCTAACTCATATGTATTATAAACGAATGATATTCCAACACTAATAATGTTAATCGTAATCGGTGAACAATAGGGATATGTTGCTTAATGGTATGTGAATTAACGTATGAGACATTGTTAAACTTGGCTGCAAGCATGATATAACGTAGCCGGTAATACACGTGTAAAATGTATTAGTAAATGGACGATTGTATAAATGAAGTTAACAAGTTAGTTTATTTTGTAGGATGTATTGACACGATTACATGAATTAAAGATAACCAATGGTAATGAACTTGACATGATAAAATAATAAGTAACAAATTTCATAGGATTCTAACACTCTTACCTTAGTTTAATGAGATGAAATGAGTATGTTATATGGTATGAGAGCATTAACTACTTGTGTGACTAATATGTGAGCATTGTGAGGCTAACTTTCGGGTCAACGCGTTACTTACCTTGTAGAAAATGGTGAGATCAAGAAGGATTACGACTAGCCA